>PVJX010000893.1:0-197330 GCA_004027295.1 Dolichotis patagonum
GTTCTCAGATGAAGAAATATGAATGGCAAATAAATACATGAAAAAATGTTCATCATCATTAGGCATGAGAGAAATGCAAATTAAAACCACACTGAGATTCCATCTCACTCCAGAAAGAATGGCCAAGATAGAAAACACTACCAACAACAAGTGTTGGAGAGGCTGTGGGGAAAAAGGAACTCTTCTGCACTGTTGGTGGAAGTGTAGACTGGTGCAACCACTGTGAGGTCAGTCTGGAGATTCCTCAAAAAGCTGGGTATAGAAGTCCCATTTGACCCAGCTATTCCGCTTCTAGGCATATTCCCAGAAGAACTGAAAACATCGCACCACACTGATATATGTGCACCCATGTTTATAGCAGCACAATTTGTAATAGCCAGATCTTGGAAACAAACTAACTGCCCATCAACTGAGGAATGGAAAAAAATGTTGTGGCATTTTTATACAATAGAGTACTACTCAGCTATAAAGAATGATCACATCGAGATATTTATAAATAAATGGACACGACTTGAGACCATTCTATTAAGTGAAATAAACCAAACTCACAAGGGTAAATACCATATAATCTCCCTAATATGAGATTTGATAAGAGTATATAAGACTTTATGGTAAGCATGAGGCCCCGTCTCATAGCTTCGAAGTCTTTCAAAGTTTTAAATCATCAGCTGGAATGGTGTTATCCTGTTTTGTTTGACTATATCATACATGATGATATGAACAGCTGTTTTGAAGAAAACATTATGACAGCTATTGCTGATTTAATATTATCCTTCTTAGAAGTCCTACCATGCTTTTTTTGTTCTACTACTTTGTTGGTTCTATCTACCACATTGTGTCTTATTGGAATTTGAATATGTGTGATAGTTCAAACAAATTTTTTTCTTTTTTATCAAAAATGAGTTATTACAGTACCCATTGATTATTTTCTGTTATTCGGTTCAGAAAGCCCTGGAATTCCTTCACTATATGCATGGCTTTATACTATTTTGTTATGTTTGATATTATTGTAATTGAAACTATGCTCAACTATAGCAGAGTAAGAGATATGGCATTAGATACTGTTGATGTCCAGTTGACTTAATGTAAAGTACTGTGTTGCCTATGTTGTCCTGTTCTGATCTGCTCTGTACTGCCCCCTTTTGTTTTATTCTCTTTTAAATAAAATAATAATAATAGTAATAATAATAATAAGAATAAGAATTCTATATACTTTACTTTCTGTATATCAGATTCTTTTCCCATGCTTGGAAAATTTTCTACTATTATTTCTGTAAATAGTCTTCTTATGTCAATTGTGTTGACTTTGCTGTTTCATTGACATTTATCAGTTTTATATTGTTTCTCTTTGTGTCATCTTGCATCTATTGAATTGTTGTTTCCTGGTTCCTTGTTATCTTGTCCAAGGTCTGAGAGTCTATCTTTAGCTTCATTCAAGCGGTTTGCCAAATTTCCATGGAATTTTTAATTTCCTGAATATCTCTTTGAATCTGTTTCATGCATTCTAATTCTTTCTTATACTGTTCATTCAAAGTTTTAATAAATTTTTTTATTTTTCTCTTTTTTAATCTATGTCTTCTTTGGTTTACTCAATATTTCTTTCATAATGTTTGTCATTTCTTTTTTACCTGAGAGATTATTTCTGATCTGATTTCCTCTATAGCTTCTTGGAGTTGTTTGTTTACTCCAGTTGCCATTTCAGAAAGTTCAGTTGTGTGATTTCCAATGTCTTCTATTTCAGTGTCTCCTGGGTTTGTTCTCGGTGGGCTGAAGGTCTGAGATTGCTTCTTGCTTTTTCATTTTGTCACTTTCCTCTGGGGCCTGTGAGGCTGTTTGGGCACTTTATTGATGGATTGTACTGGGACACTGGACTGGGCAGAGCTCAGATCCTCTGGGATCTACATAAGTAGCTGTGGCACACTCCTGAGTACAGTACCAGAGCATTATGCCTGGCTTGGTGGAGCTCAGAAACTCCAGGACATGCACAACGGGCCAGGGAACACTCCCAAATGATGGTACCAGTACCTTATGTTGGGATGGGTGGAGCTCGGAATCTCTGGGACCTGCACAGCTAGCCTGGACGCACCCTTGGAGTATGGCACAGAGGCCTTGCACCTCAATTGTTCCCTCTTTAGCAAAATTTAAATAATGTGCATAAATTATTATCTTCTAAGTTAGATGGTTTTTAATGAGCTACACAACTCTGATGACTTTACAAATACTTATCCTTAATGTACTGGAAAAAGATTATAGTATTTTCATGTGTAATACTTGTTTTGGAAAGGAAGATAATTTCTTCATGTCCCTTCCAAGAGCTTTTCCTGTTCCTTCTGAAGTTTTTCTTGGTTTGTTCTTTACTCCACTGGACTTGGCCAGCAGAAATCAATTTAATTTCTATTGTAGGAGGTGATGACCAAGAGTTTTCTTGTCTTTGCTTGCTTGTTTGGTTCTACAGTCTTGGCTCTTTTCACTTTTTGTCTTCTGATTTAGTAACATCTACAAGCTTGGATATAAAGGATATTTTCTTTCTCCTGGTCCTCAAAGCAGGAGTTGAAGAGATAAAGTGAAGTTATAAACCTGAAACTAATTTTTTTCAGGAAAAGAAGTTAAACTTTTACCTGTTATAAAACAGTTGTGCAGGAAACCTGTCTTTCCAACTTTTCTTGGAACTTTTACTGGAGAGGAGAAAATAAAGGATCATTTTTTTTGGTTCAGAAAGGTTTGACAACAAGACAGTCTTGCTTGTTTTTATCCTTGTGCTACAGGAAATTTTAGTAAAAGCTCTGAAGCAAGAGATCTTTTTTCTTGGTCATTTTGTTCTTTATGTATCATTTCATCTATGTGTTCTGATACTGAGCATAGTGGATATGTTTGGCTTTGATTTTCAGCTTTTTTGTTAGTTTTTTTCTTAGATTTCATTATCATACCAAGTTCCTCATTTGGCAATAAAATGGATTTTTCTAAACTTGGCTTTCCAACATTTTCATTTCTAGCTGTCATATGCTTTGTAGATCTTTGAATGTAACTCTTCTGTTACAGTCTTAGATTCACATCTTCCAATGGATTTTATCTTCCTTGGTCTGCCCCATTTCCTAAGTTTGGCAGGCATATCAAATCCTGTTTGAAGAATCAGTGGGATGTATCAAATTTAGACTCTTCTATCGTATCCAAAATACTAACATCTTTCTTTGATCCTTCTCCTACATTGAACAGGCAACTTGTAATTATTGGATTTTCCATCTCTTTTTAATCTTGTATTTTCAGAAGCTTCTAAATTAGTCTTTCTGAAATTTTTGATAGTCCTCTGAGGATTTGCTACTTTATAAACTTTTAGATCATTTATAATTTCAGTACTTCCTTGATACTCCACAAATTTTTAAAGTTGTTTTAGTAGTCCTTTTTATAACAGGTAAAAGTTTAACTTCTTTTCTAAAAGAAATTTTCTCAGTTGCAATTTTTAATGGCTGAGATGATTTTAAACTCTTTGATTTCATATCTGTAGTAACTTGTATTCCTTGTTCCACTGAATCAATATTTTCTAACATGTCTTGATGAATTTCCTTTTTATTCCTTTCTTTCCAAAAAGTAAGAGAATTTTGAGGTATGCACTGTTTCTGAGATCTTCCTTTGGCATCATAATAGACACTTACAGAAGTCTCAGAAATGTCTTTTGTTTTTCTAGTTTCTTTATAGCTTGGCCCCAGCATCGTAGGAGTACTAACATCTGCTGACTCTGCCAGTTGTGCTGAGTTGATGATCAGATTTTGGACATGCTACTTTCCTGTGAAAGTTCTGGAAGAAACTGTATCATCTTCCTAGCCACCATTTATAGTTGCCTGATTTGTTTCCTGAACAGTCTTAAATGTAGATTTGATTAAATGAAGACATTGCCTTTTGGCATATTAAAGGTATGTTTTCTTGCACGTACTGTTCTATCAAATCTGAAATATCTTCTCTATTTCTTGTGTCTTTAAAGCCATATAGTAATTTTTTTTGCAATTGTTACTTTAATTGGATCAGGAACATAATGTAAAATTTCCACTGTTGGGGATTCTTGATCACTAATTATGATAGGTGGAAACTTATTAGATGCTCATTATCAATATTCTGTACATTATACACAACTTTTACCTCGGATTGTGTGTTAGTTACTTTAGCTAACACATTAGATGTTATAGAATTACCTTTCTCAACTTCTCTTTCATCTTCTAATATTAAGGTAAAATTGCTCTGAGCCACAAATATTCCCCATCTACTTTAGAAATGTTACATTGAACAATGTCTTTACTTTCAGGTAAGTCAAAAAACAGTATCAGGATTATACTGAAGTTTAAGAACTCAAAAGGGATGCAATTCTTTAGATGAATGATTCCTAGCCTCTTCTGAATTTTGAACTTTAAACTTTTTATGCCCAATCACCTGATCTTGAGTATCAGGACTGTCAGAAATTGGAGGCTTTTCTTTTGGTAAAACAGCACTTTCTTTCTGTGCATAAAGTTCCATTGCATGCTCTTCTCTTAAGTTAAGTATTACTTCAAGGGTCAAGTTTATGTTTAGAAGTAAAAGGTTTTTCAAAATTAATGAACCCAGGATTTCCACTGTCACCAGCAACATCAGCCATAGATTCCTTTTGTCTTCTCTAATTGTCCAGGTGTAGGTTTTGAAAGATATTAATCCTTCATCCAAAACTGGCTTGGATTTAGAGATGAGGATTTTACTTTTACTGGTTGATGGTGCATAAAGGTTACCTTTAGCTCCTTTAAGTGACTTAGTTCTGAAAATGCTTCTTGTGCAACTTATAAATTGTGTATTTGTTTATCCATATCTGGAGGATTTGCTTCTTACTCAAACATATCTTTATGAATTTCCTTCTTAGTTTGTTCAGTTAAATTAGTAATTACTTCAGTGGAAGGGCTTGCTATCTTGGAGGACCTGAAAACAAAATCTTCAAGTTCTCTTGCTGGTGGCACATCGTAATACTCTGAAAGACTTTGGTCTGATCTCATTGACACACTGCTGTCTTTGCTTACATCCAGTATCTCCAAACTGTCTGCAGTTGCACACTGTGACCCTGCATCCACTTCTTGATGATCCTTTAAAGGGCTATTCAGAGAAAAAGATGTGGTTTTTATCTCTACTGTTCAGCTATTCAGTTTCTGTTGGAAATTCACTTTTATGGAAAGGGGTAGTAACATTGTATTTCACTGTCATCTTCAGCTCTTGCAGTCAATTTTGTGCTCATGTCTTCTTCTGCAATGAAAGTGTAGGTTTATAAATTGTAAAGTGGAGTAAGAGACCTCCTATGTGATACACAAGCAAATACTAATGGTGTTGTTTAAAACCTGGCCTTAGAATGGGCTGGGAAATCAACTCCGAGAATCTAGAAGTAATTTCCAGCCGACGCTTTCACTTTCTTAGCTCTAAGAGGAGTTTCAAGCAAGTCTTGAGGGCATTTTGCTTTGATTCTTTCAATCATGAACCTAATAAGATAGACAGCAGGTACAGAGGAAGTCTTTTGGGGCTTTGCTAAATAAACTCAAAACACTGAGAAGTCTGGGGAACATGATAAACAACCGAATTCAGCACTCTAGGAATTTTCTGTGATACTCTTGAAATTGTTTTTTCCAAAAATGCCACAGGCAGCTCTTGATGTAGGGAAGAATATACTGTAGGAGATGGTTCTTCCATTTTAGGACCATTGTAAAGTAAGATGCTGTTTCTAGGTTCATTGTTTGTCTACACCTCTCCAATTTTCCATAACACACTATTGAGGAGAGAAGCTCTTGATAGCACTGCCTTAGTCACAGCTTTGCTTAGAAATGCTGATAGTGGCTTTGGTCTAGAAACATCTCAAAAAATGTTTTGATACTGACCAGTTATAAGGCTTAGCTTGCTCAATGGCTAACTTTCTTTAGATTCTAGGAAGGACTTTCCCAAATTAGCTTAAAATAGTATTTCGAGCTCCTGTGAATGGGGATCAAGGTCACTCCTAAGATTAACCTTCAGGGTGAGGCTCAGCCCCAAGGCGGGGATATAACTGGGGCTCCACATGCTGAACTAAAAGGGATTCATGATGGACACTAGCGCTGGACTGTAGAACGTTTATGCTAGCCCCACGTGTGTAAATGGTAACTTCAATAAATCTTTTGTTAAGTTCATTTCCTGATATGTTTTATAAATGTGCTTTAGTAACTCTTCTTTATTTACTACATTAGAATGTTGTAATAAACTCCAGACCTCAACCACACACCTATTAAAAAGCAAAACTGTGAGGTAAAGGGAAACACCACAATCATCTGATTCTGCTGGCTTTCTTGTGTGAATGCATCTGAGGGCATATCTGTGCTCTCCCTAAATCAGGAGGGCTTGAATAATCTTTATTTATTTATTTATTTATTTTTTGAGGATTAAAGCAGAGAGAATTTAATTGTCATGACAATTGAAAGGGGCCTGTTTGGGGATTGGGCTGTTATTTTTTGCTCTTTTCTTTTCTCTTCTTTTTTTCCCTTGATTTATCGTTCTTACTTTTTTGTTGTTTTTTTGTTTGTTTGTTGTTTGTTTTGTTTTTGTTTTTTTTTAAATTTTATTTAAAGAGAAAAAAAAGCAATACAGAAAAAAAGGGTAGACACAATACAAAACCTCAAAAAAAACCATAAATCATTAGTTGACAAACCACATACTGTCCTCCCAGAAATAGCTGTTCATGTTACAAAATTAAGGCATACAAAGTGAACATACAGTGAGGCTGCAAACAGTTACAAAAAAACAGGATGGAATAAAGCCAATTGAGACAGTATAGTGAAATTGGCACAGAACATCAAAGCAGGTCACCAGGACAACAGTAATAGGCAACATTGTATATCTCGTTGTCTTCACAATAGTTGTTCTTCTACTAGGTACAGCAAAATCAAAGAAATACACAACATTATAGAACACATCAACAGAGTATTGAATAGAGCAACACCGTTAATCAGGACAAAGCAAAACGGCGATAAAAATATCTGCCTTCAGAGATAGTAGAAGGAAACTCCCCCGACTTGCTGTACTAAATATGGTCACCTCCTAAGAGATACCCAGATCCCTGGATCCCAATTGTTAATGGGGGGGGGGAGATGTGGTATGTTTGATTCTAAGCCCACGACCCGGTAGGCAGCAGGCTGCTTACTGGTTGGCTTGACGCCCTAAGTTCCAGCATGGCGCGGATCTCAGGAAACGCTCTTGCTTCTTGTTTCCCCACCCTGGGGTGGCCGTGGCTCCCCAGACCACAGTCACTTACCAGGGCGGAAGGCTGCTTACTCTTGAATAATCTTTAAATGTTGCTGTGACTGAGGTTTTCCTGTAGGTCTGTGAAATATAATGTCTAAATCCTTCTCATAGTCATTATGGTCTATCAGCCAAAATCCTTGATTAAGTTTAACTAGACTCCAAGAAATAGAATAGACACTAGGAAAAGATTCAGTAGGGCTCTCCTTTTGCTGTCTTCCATCTTCATGAATTGCTGCCCCTCTGCCATGTGCTATGCTGCCTTGGAGCCAGCCCAAGATGAACTAAAACACCTACAAACTGTGTGCTAAATAAACCTTTCCCTCTCAAAGAAAAAAAAATTCAATAGGAACATTCATTTTGTTTGGAAAAGAAAAGGAAAACATAATATCAAACAGCAAATACAGAATTCTTGCTTGTTTCACTAACTTGGCCTCATAAATATATGTCAGCTAGTGCACTGTAGACTAGCAGGAGGCTACTTTCCTGTGCCTCCATCTTATCTCACAACTTGCTAATTTGATCGCCTCAGAAACCAATCCATCAATCAACAAGAAATTGTGGTTCAACTTCCTTTTTAATAAACACACACTTCTGTCAGCAACTGAATTACAGGGTAGTTGTAGCATAACCTTGATGACTGCACAACATCACCTAAATCTTCTGGTAAAATCCTAGACTGAGAGAACCAAAGAACCATTTGTGCATTTTGACAGAGGAACTGGGTAACTACATGCTCATTGCATAACTCCAACAGTCTTCTCTCAGTGTTTTGCACCTGTACCACAAAAACAGTTGAAAATTGTATTAAGGTTACCAAAAAGAAGATGACATTGCTGTACAGATTGTATAGCTTGTGGATTGATGAAAAGACACGAACCATCAAATAATGGTGCACACAGTCAAATTTCTCTTTTGTGAGAACCATTTTATTCTAAGTCCACTCAGCAACAAAGTGCAAGTTAGCAGAAGAATTTGTGTGTTTTCATGCTATCTGTCTTGTGATACAACCAGATAAAAGCCCTGGGGAACTTGTCTCAATTAGCATTTAACTGTATTTTTTTCTCTGAGACACGGTCTCATTATGTAGTTCAGGCTGGCCTTGAACTCACACTGTAGTCCAAGCTGGCCTCAAACTCACAGTGATCTTCTTGCCTCAGCCTCCCGAGTGCTGGGATTACAAGTGTGTGCCACCATACCTGGCAAGCTTTTAACTGTTCTTGAGTTAAACTGGAAGGCTGAATATCAGTAAGTCTTGGTAAGAAAAGGCTTACTAGAAGACATTGATTATAACCATTAGGAATGACTTCATCAAGAGGTGATTCCAATTTCTTTAAAAAAATCAAAGTCTCCTGAAAGCCAGTACAAGTTATACTAACAACTTCTGAGTTTTTCAAGCAAGTAGCATCAAAGTTAAAAGTACTTGGGTAAAAGTACTGCTCTGGAGGTGGATATGAATAAGGAATGCCTTGACTTGAACTTCTCTCATGGACTAATATATTCATGATGTTATATGCATGATGTAATATGCACATCATGTAATATGCACATCATGTAATATATGCATGATGTAATATTCATGATGTAATATGTGTGATGTAATATTCATGATGTAATATGTAATATATATGATGTAATATTCATGATGTAATATGTTTAAGTATTACTTAAACAACAGACTACAATGACTATAATACAAAATATGCTGATTTTATTGAATGTGGCATTTGTGCATGATGCCAACAATTTATGTCAAAAAGCCTCCAATACACAGAAGGCTTTCCCTCTCTATATGCATTCACTTGCCAGGTGAAGACTTAGACACTAGTGGTGGGAGACAGAGGTTCACTCACATCTTCTTCCTTGTAACCATGAGGTAGAAATTTCTCCACAGTCTGACATCCCAACAATTTGATACTACCTCACCTCGAAGAAAACATGCCACCATCTAGGTCCATTGTATATCTTTCTTCACAATACTCTAAACTTTCATAAAAGATTTGTCCTGGTGCAAAACAATGTCTATCACCGAAAGTCTGCTGCAGCAGATGCAGATTCAAAATATTCCCTTCATTATCTTGTGTAGACTGAACAGCCCACAAGTAACAGCAATGAGATCGTTCTCAGGTTCTTGAAAAGTAAGGGCATTTATAGAAACCTCTCCACCATCCAGTTGTGTGTTATACTCTCTTCTCATATTCCAAAGTGACAGCCATCAGAGAAACCTACAGCGAGCTTATTTGTCCTGCTAATGTGACTAACAGTAGACGCAGCTATTCCTCATCAGCTTCCTAACTGGAACACAGATGGCGTCCTGCTTTCCTGGCGCTCTCTCTCTGATATGTAGTACTTCTGCTGAGGTACCAGTTACAAGTTCAAGGTCTTATGTCTCTGCTTCATTTTGACTGCATGAAAAATCATCCAAACAAAGGTCAGTTAGAAGGATCTGACCAATATCAGTTGCCACAGCTGCCGCACCAAAGAACCATTCCAAACTGGGGTGTAAATGCTGCATGTATGTACTGGCTCCTCCATGATTAGTTACAGGTTCGTTTGCTGTTACCCTTCTAGTAAAAGCAACTGCTTTATCCACTCTTGATACACCAAGGTCATAAACACAAGGGCACTCTCTCCTGCTTTTTCCAATCCTGCTCAGTCCAGTTTTCTTCTGCCAAGAGAATTCCTTCACTGCTGATCTACAGGAGGCTGTTGCTTTACTCCTTTGAGTCTATATGCGAGCAAATGCTCTAATGCTACAGGCTCCATAAACTCAAGTTGGGGAGCCCAAGCCATGCACCTAAGACCATTGTTCCTCAGAGAACTTTCCACAAAGCAGTCTAATATTATTTTACCTTCTCTAAAGGCTTCATTAGCCACTTCTGGGAACTGCAAAGAATCAGTTACTTGAGCTATTAAATTTCTCTCAATTTCTGGGAATTGGCTCTGAAACAAGGAGAGCACATGCTACACAGGCCATGAGCACCAGCTGCTTCCTGTGGGGGACCACCGTGATGGCCTCACCTTCACAGGATGACAGCAGGAGGAAACTAAACGCCTCCACCTCTCGACCATGGGCTGCTGCTTCTACTTCCGGGAGAGAGGTCATTTAACTCATGTGCTCCACGGCTGTGTGTGACTGAGCTGACCGCATAGTCTGTGCCCCATGCTCACAGGTGCCCAAATGACCCCATGCCTTGACATCTGAATTTATTCTAGACAAGCTTGTGTTCAAATTAAAGGCTTAAATAGTTGCATAATTGGACACCTAAATAATGAAAGGTTTTCAGTCAATTTAATTGTTTCTGTGTATCAAACACCACATTCCATAGTTTTATGTCTAATATTCATTTGTGTTTTATGTGTGTATGTGTCTTGGCACATTTGAGTAGCTATAACAAAAGTACCATAATCTAGGTAGATTATAAACAATGGAAATGGATTTCTTACATTTCAGAAGCTGGAAAGTCCAAAACCAGTATAGGCAGATCTAGTGTCAGCCGAGGGCTTTCCTCACTTCTCAGTGTGTCCTTAAATGATGGGAGCTGAAGGATTTCTTTGGTCTCTTATATAGACACTGATCCCACTGGGAGCTCACCACCTCCCTCCTATTAACATCATCATCTTGGGGGTGGGTTAAGCTATGTGTGTGTGTGCGCGCACACATGCATGCATTCAGCCTTAGCTTTAGTACTGCAGAAAAAAATTTCCAAGATGAACTTTAAAATTCTTTCCCTTTTTTGATGCTGAGGATTGAACCCAGGGCTTTGTGCATGCTAAGCACATTTTGCTGCTAAAATGCAATCTCAGCTCCCACCTCCAAATATTTTTAATTTAATTTAGTATATTTTTAGAAGTTGGGCATGGTGCACACCTGTTAGCCTAGTACTTGGGAAGATAAGGCAGAAGGACTGTTATGAGTTCGAGGTCATCCTGGGTTACATAGTGACTTTAAGGCCATCTTGAATCTGCTTTTTTTAAAATAAGAATTTGCTAAAACAGTGAATAGTTCAATTTCATGTAATGTAGATTTAAAAAACAGAAGGCTAGATGTGGGAGGTACGTCACTGAGCAAAAAAAAAATCATAGAATTAAAAAAGGACCTTAAAAAGGTATGTAGACAAACCTGAACCAATGACTCAATCTCGTGGATAAACATGAAATATTAGTTTTATTACTGTAAAATCCGGATTAGAGCTTTGCATCAAAAAGAGCAGGCTAGGTACATACTTAAGCTATCACTTATAAAACTTCACCTGGATGGAAATAAAGGGGTGCTTTAGGAAGATACCACATCTTAGGGTCAAAGAAACTGGTGAGACTTGGGCAGCGGTAACAAATTTGGGAGGTAGAAAAGCAGTGGGAAGGGTGACAGCACACATGGATGCGCTAAGAGATGTGAACTCTAGACTTGCGGTGGGAAACCCAAGACCTGACCACTTCAAAGGCAGAAGCTCCACGACCCCCCAAGACTCAGAAATTGGTAGATTCAGAAACTCCTTGAAGTAAAGGTGCAGGTGGGGCAAAAGCCAGCAAGACTGGTCGAAGTCTGTTTAAGAAGTTAAATCGTTACCCTCCTTGAACCTCATACCAAGGTTCATTGCCAAACAACAGCAGCAGCAGCAGCCTGGATATTTAATCTTTGGGTTTCTTGACTTAGTAACCTCAGATTTTGATTAAAAGCAAGATACCAAGGTGAAAATAGAAGAAACAGAGCAAAGTGCCTATAATGAATATTGATATTGTTACAGGCTTTTCATCCATCAGTTTTCCCACATGCTGGTTGAACCCTACCTGGAGAATATGAACAGTTCAAGAAGAAGAAACAACAAATATTGATGAGGTTGAAAGTCTTCCAGTGAAGTAATTTTGTTAGAAAACAATCCCTTGTATGTATCAGATGTATTGAGTTTTTCACCAGCGTAAGTTTACCCACCTCCAAATACTGCCTCACTTCCCATTTGTGTGAGAAAGTAGAGTTACAGCAGGCTAAAGCTCTGATGTACTTAACTAACTTCAGCATTTTCCTTTCTAATGCTGTGTAATTATTTTGTACTCAATATAAAGAGGTTTCCTTTTAGAAGATTTATGTCTCTCTCTTTTTCTTTTTCTCTAATTAATGTACGCTTTTTCTCTTTGCAGAGCCTAGGACAGATCACCCAGTGGACGTTTAAGTCTGTTGACATCTCGTTGCATGAAGACTCATCAAGTATCATGAAGGCTGCCTGGGCCCATGCACATTAAATCTTATTTTAGATCTCACAGGAAGAGGTAAATGTACAAGCACATGGCAGGGGCACCACTGTCTTGGTCCCTTTCTTCATTGCTGGGACAAAATACCACAACTTTAAGGAGAGGTTTATTTTGGTTTGAGTTTTACAGTCTTTTGTCAGCCAGCTCCACTCAGAAGTGGCATGGTGGACGGGTTTGCCAGAGGAAACAGAGATAGAAGGGAGGAACGGGGGAGGGAGCTAAACTCTCCTGGGTCACCCAGTGACCTGCATCTTCCAACCAGACCCCTACCTCCCAACAGCAAGCTAGCTGTGATGCTTGATAACCCTGTCACCTTCCACAAGCCCTGCCTGTGAGCCAGTTAGGCTTTGGGGCACCTGCAGATATCAACCTCAACAACCAGCAACACTCAAGTCACTTTGTACCATCTCAGTTTAGTAAAAAGCCCATCAGTGGTGTCAGGCAGGTAAAAACCCTATGCGCTGAGGAGCTGGGCACACCAGGCATGATTTTGGTCAAGAAACCAGGGAAGAGGAGGTATAGACAATATCAATCAATATTCCAAGATGCCATCTGCTAACAAGCTTAAACTAAGGAAGGTCAGCCAAGACACAGTCATCACCATTATTAACAGCTCAATGCAATTGCAGGAAAAGTGATATAAATTACCACCACAAATCACATATATACAGAAAAATAGCATCTTTATTTTTATTGCTAATCTTTTTTTCTGTCTCTGTCATGAGATCCTCTAGAATGGTCATATATTGGTGATGGGAGTGTGTGTTGGTAGAACCACTTTGGAAAATGAGTGACATTAAAAATGTAAGTACTCTTGCTTCAGCCATTGAATCTAGAACAGGATGTTCAATCTTCTCCTGTATAGGGCCAGACAGTAAATGTCTTGGGCTTCATATACCATAACATCTCCATTATGGCTATTCCACTTTGTTGTCAAAGCAACCATAGCATACAAATGAATGAATGTGTTTGTGTTTCAATAAAACTTTATTGATAGATATTAAAATTTGAAATTCATATAATTTTTGCATGTCATAAATATCTTCTCTTTTTTCTCCAATTATTTAAAATATAAAAATCACTTTTAGCTGTGGACAGTACAAAAACAGGAAGTAGGCTGACGTAGGCTGAATAAAGGCCAGACCTTTATTCACGGATCCAAGGAATGGCTGCATGTGTGTACTAAGAGGCTCTTACAGGAAGGTTCAAACAGAAGTACGTTTCTTCACAGACTTACGTTTCTTTGGAGGAGCTTAAGTCTTGACCTTCCCCTTGAATGTCATCTCCTGGCTTCCGTCACAGACTCTAGCCTTCCACTGCAGCTCCTTCATTTTCCTGCCACAGACTTGTGCGGACACTATAGTGAGCTCCAGTGACTGGATCCTTTAGATCTCCAGTGCACATACTGCGCTTTTGCACTCTTCAACACCCAATTCTGTGGGTGGCCACTATAGCAGAGTGGTGAACAGCAGAGAAGCAGTCTCTCTGAGATGTGATGTCCAGGCGCTGGAATATAGCAATGTAAAGAAGAGAAGGAGAAGGGAAATGGGTCTCCAGGACCTAGCACAGATATGACACAAGAATTAGAGCCCCAAGATAGAGACCTCAATGCAGAGGGAGGTGGCAAGCAGTGCTTTCTCCCTGATCCCGGATTCATTTCACGGGAGGGGCAGCTTAAACCTGCAGACACATGGTAACTACTGGTGGCCCCAAAGGCCTTTACAGAGAAATGTGTCAGTGGAACATAGAAGTGAACTGCTGTAGCTGGTAAATTATTTGGGTTCAGACATCCCTCAGAAGAGATCAGTTGACTGGCAGCTATCTTGCAGAGGGCCAAATGAGCTCAGAACTCAGAACAGTGCTAGGCTGGCTCCATCTAGCAGCTCCCAGTATCAGGTTGAGTTGGAACTGAGTTCAAGCTGGCAGGAGGTGCGTGGAGTATTGCAGGTTGAGCAAATCAGGTTCCTGTTCACAGAAATAAGGGCTGAAAACCTCTCAAGCAGGGAACAAGAATGTGACATACAGATAAGGGGGGCATGTAAACTCCATTTAGCCATGATAAAAATATCTACCCTAAGGTTTATAATAGTCAATATTTCAGATATTCAGTGCAAGAACAATATTAAAAGCTGTTAGAGAAAAGAAACAAATCACCCATAAAGCAAAGCCTATAAGAATCACAGATTTCTCAACACAAATCCTCACATCAAGGAGACCTTGGAGTGACGTATTTCAAGCTTAAATGAAAATACTCTCCAACTCAGATTGATGTATTTTGCAAAACCATCTTTCAAAATTGTGGAGAAATAAGATACTTCCATGACAAATAATTCCTGATGAAATTCATGGTTACCAAACCAGCACTCCTAAAAATCCTAAAGGACATTTTAGAAAGAGGTAATGAGGACAACAATGATTCCATGATCCCCAACAGAATGAACCCACCAGGCAAGGCAAGCAATTAAACATGATAGGGGAGAAGGGAACCAACAACAGGAAAACAAAATGACAGGGATAAGTCAGCATGTATCAGTTATAACCATAAATGTAAATAGTCTCAGTTCACCAAAAGAAACAAACTGGTAGAATAGATCAAGAAGCAAGAGCCAACAACATGCTGCATATGAGAAACATTTTAACTAAAAAAGAAATTCATCAACTAAAAGTCAAAGGATGGAAAACAATACTCTATGCAATAGAAACCCAAAAAATAGCAGAGATAGCTGCTCTATTTGTAGACACAGTGAATAAGCCAAGACTGATTCAGAAAGAAAAGAAGATCACTATATCTTTGTAAAGGGAATAATCCAAGAGATAGACACAACAATCATAAATATATGTGCATCAAATACCAGTGTACCCTACTATAAAAAGCAAATAGTAACAGACAAGAAAAATCAAATAAGCACTAATAAAATTGTAATGGTGAACCTCAATGTACCATTGCCACAAATAGATAAACTAGAGAAAAAAAATCAAAACTAAACCAAACTTTTGGACAAATGGATTTAGTAGATGCCCACAGAATGTTCCACACCACAAGAATGTACATTCTTCTCAGCTGCACACAGGACATTCTCCAAAATAGACCATGAACTAACTCATTGAACATGCATAAATAAATGCAAATTATCTCATGCACATTATCAAACTGTAATGCAATGAAATTGGAAATCAATGGCAAAAGAAACCTCAAAAATTCATAAACACCTGGAAATTAAATAATACCCTCCTGAATAGACAATTGATCACAATATAATTAAAGAAGAGGTTAGTTTCTACAATCAAATGATAATGCCAAAACAACAGCAGAACTTATAGGATTCAGTGAAAGCAGTCCTATGAGGGAAGTTTATAATGGTGAATTCTCATATCAAAAAACAGAATGAGCTTAAACAAACAACCTTATGTTGAACCTCATTCTTCTAGAAAAAAGAAGAGCAAGTCAAACCCAAAGCTTGTGTAAGGAAAGAAATTAGAAAGATCAGAGCAGAAATTAATGCAATGGAGACTAAAGAAACAATACAAAATATCAATGAATTGAAGAGTTGGTTTTTTGAAAGATTAAATAAAATTGACAGATTTTAGCCAATTTTATTTTAAAAAGTAAATAAAAGATTCAATATATGCAATTAGGAATGAGAAGGATAAAGTCACAACAGATTCTGTAGAAATCTAGAAGATCATCAATACCTACTTTGAGAACCTTTATTCTAGTATTATGGAAAACACAGAATAAATGGACATTTTCTGAGATACATATGAATTATCAAAGCTGAATCAAGAAGATATAAAAATTCTAGACAATCCAATATCAGTCAATGAATGTAATGCTTCTATTTCTCAAACTTTTTAATGAAATTGAAAAGGAATCAATGTTACCAAATTCATTTCTGGAAGCATTACCTTGATACCAAAATCAGAGAAGGATGTAACCAAAAAAGTGAACCATAGGCCAATCTTTCTAGTGAACATAGATATAAAAACCCCCAATAAGATACTGGCAAACAGAATGTAGCAAATCATCAAGAAATTATATACCTTTACCAAGTAAGAGTGATTCCAGGGATGCAGGGAAGGTTCAACATACACAAATCAATAGATGTAATATACCATATTAACAGAACCAAGGGCAAAAACCATATGATCATCTCAATAGATGCAGAAAAAGCATTTGACAAAGTCCAACACCCATTCATGATAAAAAAAAAAACCCCACAGAAAATTGGAATAGATGGTCTTATCTCAATCTGATAAAAGTCATCTGTGACAAACTCACAGCCAACATCATACTAAATGGACAAAAACTGAAAGCTTTCATTCTAAAATCAGGAACAAGACAAGAATGTCCACTATTATCAATCTTATGCAATATATTTCTGGAAACATTAGCCAAAGTAATTAGACAAGAGAAAGAAACAAGATGAATAAAGATAGAAAAGAAAGAATTTAAATTACTATTTGCAGATGATATGGTACTCTACATAGAAGACCCCAAAAACTCTATGAAGAGTTCTAGGTTTAATAACCAAATCCAGCAACATAACTGAATACAAGGTAAAAAGTCAAAAATCAATAGCATTCCTATACACAAATATCAAACTCAGTGAGAGAGAAATTAGAGAAATTACTCCTTTCATGATAGCATACAAAAAATGAAATATGTAGAAATCAATCTAATGAAAGAAATACAAGATGTTTACATTGAAAACTGTGTGTCTTAGTTACTTTTCTCTCATTGTAGAGACAAAATACATGGTGCCCAAAATTAGGGAAGGTTTACTTCATACAATTTTGGAGGTTTCAGTCCATATTCAGCTGGTTCCAAGGCAGGGTGGAATGGCGAGGCCACCTTTCACAGTTTTTGCACAACAACAAGAGCCAACCATGCAAAAAAGAAGAGACACACCTTCTTACTGCCCTTACACTGTATGTTGGTGCCACTCCTGGGTGGGTGTAGCACTCACACCACAAATCCCAGTGCTGGACAATGAACCAATCATGAATGCTGGATTCAGCCATGTCCATGATTGCATGAGCCTGGGGGGGGGTGTATTCGAACACAAACCATAACATTGTGGTTTTCTGGAAAAAAAAAAAAAGAGAGATTGAAGAAGATATCAGAAAATAGAAAGATAACCCTTGTTCTAGGGTAGGAAGAACCAGTATAGTGAAAGTGGCCATATTTCCAAAATTGTTATACAGATTTGATGCAATTCCAATCAAAATACCAATAGCGTATCTCACAGAATTAGTGAAAACAGTCCTAAAATTTATTTGGAGCCAGAAGAGACCTAGAATAGCAAAAAAAATTTCTAGGCAACAAAGCAAGGCAAGGGGCATCACAATCCCTTACTGGAAATTTACTACAAAAATACTGTGGTAAAAGCAACAGAGTACTGGCAAAAAAATAGACCTAAAGATCAATAGAATAGATTAGAAGATGCAGAAACTCCAAACATACTCAGCGAACTCACTTTGCTAACATACTTTGCCAACTTTAACGAAGGTGCCAAACACCTTCTCTGGAAGAATGGTAGATAACCTCTTTAATAAATGGTGCTGGAAAAACTGGCATTCCACATACCAAAGATTAAAACTAGATACATGTCTTTCAGCTTGCACAAAACTAAAACCAAAATGGATCTAAATATTAAGATAGAAATGATCCACATTCTTGGCCTTTTCAAACTTCTGGGGTATCCAATGGACTTTTGGCTTCACACTCACAGCGTTACACACTGCCCTCTCAGGGTTGCATTGCCTGGCCTCCCAAGCCTTCTGAAATTGGGGTGGAAGACTTTTTAACCTCAGAACTATTGCATTCAGTATGCACTTAAAGCTAGCACCACAGGGATGATGCTGAGGTGTGCTGCAAGTTGGAGCAGTAGCCAAACTTCCTGTTCTCTTGGCTGTAGGGGTTGAGTGCCTGGACCATTGAGCACCCTGAACCTAATTGTGATGAATAAATTCCCTATGCTACTGCCATTTTGGAACCCAGTGTGGCTGTCACCACCATTTTGGAACATGGTTCTCTGTGGCTTGTGCCTCAAAGCAAAGTCTTTCACTTTTGCAATTTTGAGGCTGCAGCAGTTCAAGACTTGCTGCTTTTTGTGATACCCTCAAGTCGTCTTTTCTATTCTCCTGTTCCTTCTCAACAATCAAGATTTCCTCAGCTCTATCTTTGCAGTTCACAGCTTTATTGGATCTTCCCTTCTGGACAAACTCACAATGTTTTAAATCATCCTGCTAGGCTCTTTGCTCTTGATTCACAATATAAATCTGGCTGAAACACCAACAATAGCCATGCCACAGCCTCAACATTTGACAGCCTTGAAATTTCTTCTGCCAGATTAATTAGTCCACCACCATTAATCTCAGTCTCAGGCAAAGTCGTTGGACATAAGCAGAATGCAGACCAACTTTTTGCCAAAGCATAACACACACTGTCTGGAGTCCAACAACCAATGCAGTCCTTCTTCCCAGAAGAAACCTCTGGAACCTGGTCTTTACTGGTTTTCTGGTCTTCTAAGCTCTGTCCAGAATCTCCCACACAGAACAGCCTAAGCCATTCAGTGCCTACTTTTTCAGGCATCTCTGAACCTTTCCAAACTCTTCCTACAAGCCATTGCCAAAGTCTTGAACCACATGGTCAGGTACAGTCACAGCAATGACCCCACTCCACTGGCACTAAATTCTGTCTTGGTTACTTTTCTCTCATTGCTGGGTCAAAATATCTGACACCCAAAATGAAGGCAGGAAAGATTTATTTAGCTCATTGTTTGTGGGGGTTTCAGCAACCAGCAAAAGCAGCCAGAACAAAAGGGGAGGGATAAGCAAGCCTTTTTTCTTCCCTTATACTGTAAGCAGACTAAATCCCCACCCAGAGCAGGTGTAGCAGTCACACCACCTCTGTTCCCTCCTGTTGTACAAGGCTGAGGATATTTACAAAGTAAGGATCCTGGCTCCTTGCTTAGTCTCTCAGTTAAAAACCTAAACTTCTCAAGTTGACATGCATCAATCATAGCAAGAATTTCTCAAGTTGACACAATACATCAAACACAACAAGTTCAGAAATTTAACTAAGTCCTACCGCAGGAGGCCAGAGTCCTTATATTGTAACATCATCAGTCTGTGCAAGAGGAGGGCATGCAGATGGTGTGAATGCTCCATCCACCCAAAGGAGTGTAGCCTATAGTATAAGAGAGGGGAAGAGGCTTGTTCTTCCCCCTTTTGCTCTGGCTGCTTTTGCTGACTGCTGCCTTGAAGTATTTCCCTGCTCCCATGCCACCCCACCTTGGAGCCAGCTGATTATGGACTGAAACTTCCACAAACAGTGAGCTAAATAAACCTTTCCTTCCTTCACTTTGCGTGTTGTTTATTTTGTCCCAGAAAGGAGAAAAAAGTAACCAAGACACTTTTCAAGTTGACGCTATGTATCCACCATAACAGAAATGTTCAGATGAGAAGGGGAACAGGAAAGAGAAGATGGGGAAAGGAAAGAAGGGACAAGAAAAAAGAGAATAGAAGGAAAAATTCAAAGCTTTTGTAAATGAGAAGAGGAAGAGAGGTTGAAGGGAGGGGAGGGGAACTAAGAAAAAAGAAGCAAGACATATCATGTACAAGTAAAAATTCTTCATGAATGTTATCGTTATGTGTATCTAAATTATACCACTAAAATTTTTAAATAATTCCACCACAGAGGTACGGGCAATAAAGAATAATTTATAATATATTCATATGATGGAATGGTACAGGACAACCAAAACACATGGACAGCAGCTCCATAGTATCCAATAGTTGGATCACAAGCACTTCATATTGATGAGACCCATAGAGCACAGAAGAATTCATACAGTATAGGACAATAATATGAAGGTTAAAAAGAGCAAACTTAAGAAACCTAAGTGATAAAACTATAAATAAAGGCAAGGAAATTAAAAAGACAAAGTTCAAGAAATTGGTACCCTTAAAGATGAAGAGCAAATAGTTTAAGAGAAACAATACTTTAAGAGAATACTTTAAGAGAGCTTTAGGAGCTTCCAAGTTACTGGAATATTTTCAAAATTTATTTCTGGAGTTGTGGAATTTCCTTCTCATGTTTCAAATTGTGTTATTCATATAAGCAACATATTTATGAATATGTTTTATTAACATTTAATTCAAATTTATTTTTATTATTTTAAAAATAATTTTTAGCTACATTCTGTTACTTTTGCCTGTTTTGTTTTGTTTTGAGACAAGGTCTCCTTATGTAGTTCAGGCTGTCCTTGAGCCCCATATGCAGCCCAGGCTGGCCTCAAATTCTTGGTGGTCCTCCTGCTTCAGCCTTCCTAGTGCTGGGATCACGGGCATGCCCAGCATGTTAATTTAAAACTTAAAAAGCATTGCTACTGAACGTTTAAAGTTGATATGCTGTTTCTATTTCACAGATTTGTTTACATTTTAGAGGCTTAGCAAATAGATCTTGCTTTTATATGAAATTACACCCTCTTAGGTAGCACACTCTGTTATTAAAGATTTTGAGTAGGAAATTTGGATTTAAAAAATATATCCAGAATTTTGTAGAATCACCTAAGAGGCACTTTGTGAGATGTTATATGTGTCCTTTTAACCAGTTCAAAATACTTCATTTTTGGAAATCCACACAAAAGGATTTTTTTTCTATCCAGTTAATGACCTTAATTAATTGTTTAAAAATCCCCATATCCTCTCTGATCTCTACTTATTTGCACTATATGAAACATTTGCACTCCTTTCTTGAAATGGTTAAGTTTCAGTTACAGAGACACTTGATGTGAACTGCCCCTTACGGTCTCTAATAACATCAGTGGGGGGGTGCTGAGTTTGTTGCTATTTCAGAATTCTATTTCTGCTCAACAGAGAGGAAGCCTCCACTCAGATCTAAGGTCTTATGGGAACTACTTTGATTAGCTTGAGTAATGAACATTCACCTGCACTTAATGTGCATCTTACCCTTGAGTCTATGAAAATGATTTAAACAGAAATTATCATTTAATCAATAATTGCTAAAATATATATTTAAAGTTATAGCATTAGTTACTTGGAATTAATAGACTTATTTTTTGACCAGGCATTATAATTTAGTTAAATAAAAGTTGCCTTTTGATAACTTACTTAATAGATACTTGCTCATTATAATTATAAACAAATAAAATATAAACATAGAATAAATATAGTACATATTCTCTCATATAGTGTATTGCACCATTATATCAAAAATATGTTGACATAGCTGTTTTTTACACTATATGTTAGTGTAAACTGTTTGCAAATTATTTAACTAATTTATTGCTTTTCTTTTCTTTTATCATCATCTGAAACAATTATGTGAAGGCTTTTATTGGCCATATGGTCATGTTTGTTTAAAAACATTTTTAATTGAGTCAAGAATGAGTCCCACTTCTTTTAACTTTTTGTACTTTTTAAATTATGTACAAAAGGATGGAAAGTGAACAGAGGAATCAAGCTTTTTTAAAACTGGAAGGCATTTTAGAGATCATCTTGTCTGTAGCAATTTTTTCATGTCTACTTTTATCACAATTGAGTAAACTGACCTTAAAAGTGCTCACTGATTTGTCCCAAATAACACAATTTTAGCAATTGATGAAACTTTTAAAACAGTTGTAGCCTTGGTAGAAGTTTGGTTTTTGTATTACTAGAATAAGCTCTTTAGTGAGAGCTTGGTGAATTTGGTACAAATCACCTTTCATTACTGGGTAGCTGGGAGGCAGTGTTGTGCAATAGAAGTTTTCAAATCAGAGAGAGAGAGAGAGGGAGAGAGAGAGACAGACAGACAGACACGGAGAGAGCTGAGACCGCGTTCCTGCTGCTACATAGCAGATCTTGGCAAACTATTTACTAAGAATAAAACTGAGAATAATAGTAATGTATGCCCTACAATCATGGGATTTAAAAGAGGAACAATGCAGGAATCTGAATACTAGATATTCAGTTAATAGTCACTGGCAGTATTATTAACTGCATATTTTTATTAGTAGCAGTATAGCTTATACTTGGCCATATATTTTGTATAGTATAGCTGTATATTTGATTGTGTAGCAGTATATTTTTATGTATATGTACATTTTATCTCTAATCCATGTCCTTAATTTCTAGTTACACACCTTAATTCCCCACATTTTCCCACATCCCTAGTGGAGTGGCTTGTGTAGCATTTAATTCCTCAGTGCCTCAGTTTCCTTAGTTTGTAGGAAGAGTTGAACAAAGTAATTTTTTAAATTTTTTTAAAATTTTATTTAAAGAGGAAAAAAAGCAATACAGAACAAAGGGTAGAAACAATACAGAACTTCAAAAAAAAAAACATAAAGAAATCACTAGTTGACAAACCACATACTGTCCTCCCAGAAATACCTGTTCATGTTACAAAATTAAGGCATACAAAGTGAACAAACAGTGAGGCTGCAAACAGTTCTGTTCAACGATCCAACAAAAACCTGGTAATATGGTTATCAATCCACACACTTAGACATACATGCAGTTATATCCTTTAGAGCATTTTCCTCTTTTTGCTTTTTAAGTACATTATCTGTTTAGTTATATGGTGTTTCAGCTTTCTCAGTACCTTATTGATCTGTTTTGTTGTTGTTCCTTCTTTTTTAATAACCTTATATAATTCTGTTGTTTTGTTTCTGAGTTTCTCGTCATTCATGTTACATGGATCAGCTTTGGTGGAGTTGGGAGTTTTTGGAGGTATTTTGTTGCCTTATTTTCTCATGTTCTCTTGTTTTATTTTTATTTAATTTTTATTAACTTGGAGGTAGTAATATACAACAAAACAGGATGGAATAAAGCCAATTGAGACAGTACAGTCAAATTGGCACAGAACATCACAGCAGGTCACCAGGACACCAGTAACAGGCAACATTGTATAACTCGTTGTCTTCACAATAGTTGTTCTTCTACTAGGTAGAGCAAAATCAAAAGAAATACACAACATTATAGAACACATCAACACATTGAATAGAGCAACACCATTAATCAGGACAAAGCAAAACGGCGATAAAAATATCTGCCTCCAGAGATAGTAGAAGGAAACTCGCCCCACTTGCTGTACCAAATATGGTCACCTCCTAAGAGATACCCAGATCCCTGGATCCCAATTGTTAATGGGGGGGAGAGAGATGTAGTATGTTTGATTCTAAGCCCCTGCCCCGGTAGGCAGAAGGCTGGTTGCTGGTTGGCTCAGCGCCCTAAGTTCCAACATGGCGCGGATCTCAGGAAACGCTCTTGCTTCTTGTTTCCCCACCCTGGGGTGGCCGCGGCTTGCCAGACCACAGTCACTTACCAGGGCCGGTATGAGCCTTTTAGACATCTGGAAGCTCTGCTGCTCTCATCTTCGCCCCAGGGCTGAAGAAGTTCTAAACCCGGAATGGTCTGTGTATGTACTGGGACCAGAATCTGAGCAAAGTAATTTTAAAGTTCCTTGCAGCCTTAACTTTCCATACACTGACCAGTTGAAAACAAAACAAAAAATTCTGCTTCTTGAAGGAAGTTTTCAAGTCTGAATTATCTACATTAGCTTCCTACAATGATTTACTTCCGTGAACCTTGAAAAATACTGGATTAAAAAATCATTATTAGGAGTTTAAAAAATGCTGGAAGTGGGTGCAGGGGACAAATGACTGTGTAGTAAGTATTGCCAAGCATACAGATAACAACATGGAGAAAAATAACTTGGAACTGTAGTTCATAGAAGGTAAATGTCAGATAGATTAAATAGTTAAATATTTAATTGTAATCTCTTAATGAAAAAACTCTTGAAAATATTATACTAAGTTTAATATACTATTGTGGAGAGGTAAATATTTGAAGTTTTAAGAAGTGTATGCTATGACTAGGCTGCGATGCCTATGATCATGTATTTCAAGTCAAATGAAATTTGTATACACATTTGTGTACAAATTTGTGTACAAATATAATACATGATATACACATGCATTATAAATAAATATTAAAAGAAATAAGCAAGATATAGGATACAAACTGGACAGTGACATGTGATAAAAGTTTGCTGTTCAAACCTAGCAAACTCAGGTATGTAAAAATCAACAGGTACCACTCATTTAGTAAGTAACTCAAGGTGATATGGAACAAGAGAGAGTACACTGTATGGAAAAAGAGCATGGCAAAAAATAGCAATACAAAGTAAGACTGTAAAAATTAGTAGAGATAATAATGTACAAAGTAACCAGAGGTATATGGTTACCATAGGGAAATGAAATGCTTTTTTTTTTGGACACATTGAAAGTTAGTTATATCTTCCAAATAAATTTACAAAAGAGGGACTCTAAAAATTCTTAGGAATCCTATTTTGAAAATAGAACCTAAAGAAATAAACATAGATGAAGCAATATCAGTTTAGCATAAATATAGCTGTTCTAATTATAGTACAAAATAAATAAAATTTATTCCAACAAAAAGACAAAAAGTATGCTGCACATGTATTCACACATATTAACTGTTTAGGCAGAAAAAGCTCGTGTGGGCTGTGTATACTTGGAATTGTTTTAATGACAATTACCCTGGTTTTTGTTTTGTTTTGTTATGTTTTGTTTTGCTTTTTGGGTACTGAAGATTTAACTGAGGGTCTCATGCGCGTTAAGCATGCACTGGAGCACTGAGCTAACCCTGGCGCCAACAATCATCTTACAGTGCAGAAAAGAAGCCCGAAAGAGTGGTCAGACGTCGAGTGCAGGTGCAATCATTCAGGCCACGACTGTTTATTCGACTGAATTTATGTCTCAGTCTTTTTCCACTGTGAAGCACAAGGTTGTTTGCAGGAAGCTCTTGGGAGTGAGGGGGCTGAAAGAAGGTGGAAAGGAAGCTTGAGAAGAAGTCCAAGAATTGAAGCAGCTGTTTGAAGGAACAAGCGCTGTGGCTGAGATTATTCATCCTGAATTTCTGAATTTGTTCCAGGCGGTAGAGTATGAGTTCTTTTTCTCCTCTGGCACAGATCCAAAGTTAGGATCAAGCCAAAGAAAAGGGACAGAATTAGTGAACAAAAGCTGAAGTTTCAGACAAGTGAAAAGAAGCAAGTAGCCTGCAATATTGATAAACATGTCAGTCATTTGGTTAAAGCAATGAGGACAAACCATTAAATTAGGTAGAAGAAGACTAACTCACAGATCAGTGGGAAGGCTGAGGAACTAAGCTGAAAAAGCAGATGAGGTGCATGCCTGTAATCCCACCGCTTGGGAGACTCAGGCAGGAGGACTGCCATTGATTTGAGGCCAGTTTAGACTACACAGAGAGTTCAAGATCAGCCTACATTACATACTGAGACCCTATCTCAGAAACAGAGACAGAGAGAAAGAAAAAGAGAGAGAGAGAGAGAGAGAGAGAGAGAGAGAGAGAGAGAGAGAGAAAGTACCTCACAAAAATCCCAGATGGGAGCAAAGGAGATGAGATAGCCTTCGAAGGGAGACCAGCCAGGATAGACCTGCCAGTATAGACAAGAGTCAGCTTCCACCTCTGGAACTACCTTGATTGAATGTGGCTG
The DNA here is from genome assembly GCA_004027295.1 of Dolichotis patagonum. Classification (NCBI taxonomy): domain Eukaryota; kingdom Metazoa; phylum Chordata; class Mammalia; order Rodentia; family Caviidae; genus Dolichotis; species Dolichotis patagonum. The sequence continues at coordinate 26,057 of PVJX010000893.1, forward strand.
CCAAGAGCACACTCTGAATTATCCATTTGTCTCTGGTGACAAGAGCTGAGGCCACAGGCAGCAGCATCCATAGGCTAAGCCTTGGTCTGCATCCAGCCTGTACCTCCAGAAAGAAGAGAGAACTTGGTCTTTTCAGTTTCCATACTGGGAGTGAATCTCTAGCTCCCAGTGCGCTCTCACTATAGGGATTCTCCAAGATTTGAAAGTGAGCTAGACGCCAGAGAAGAAAACAATCAAGTAGGAACACACACAAACAGCAACGAACTGTTACTATTCATTAGAGTAAGAGAGTGGTTGGGTATTTGTCATCTCATTGTTAGACTGTAAGTGTTAGATCTATCCTGCGCTTTCATTTGCAGGTGAGTGAATATACATTCTTATCTTCCATAGCATTTTTTCCATTTATGATTTATTTTAAATCCCAAAAGGTAAATCTAATACTTTCTCTGTCAAGGACTTAATGTGATTTTCTGCATGACTTTAAGGTCTGAAGTAATAGATAGCAAAGGCTCAAAAATAAAATAAAATAAAATAAAATAAAATAGAAAATAAAAGCAACTTTCCTAGCTTTTTGCTTCATCAACTAAGTAATAATATTGTTTTGTTTGTATAGACAAACTGAACAAGTTAGTCCATCTGTATGGACTAAATTTAGCTCAATTTTATTCCTCCTTTCTAAAGGTTTCAAAGGTAGGCTTGGGGTGTGTGTGTGTGTGTGTGTGTGTGCACATGCATGTGTATAGGTGTGTGTTGAGATTGCTACTATTATTGGTCTCTTGTCTGTTTGCTTTTAGATCCAGTCCCTGTCTTCTCTCTGCTCTGTTCTGTATTGCAAGGACCTACATTCCTCAGACTCTGTGCCTATTAATTTGGATTGTCAGTTTGACTGGGTTAGTTCTGGCATAGTGATTGGATGATTGGGGTACTGACCTCATCAGTAGATTAACCCAATGTGTGAGTTCATAGGTGAATGGGGTATTAGGAGATGGGGCCTTGACAGAGGAAGTTGCTCATGGTGGTGAGACCTTGGGAATTATGGCACATCCCTGGCCCCTTCCTTCTGGACACTTTCTGACCCTCTCTGCTTACTGCTGCTGTGAGTGGAGTAGCTTTTTTCTACCACACCACTCATCATGATGTCTTTTTCTTGGAGCCAGGAAAACATGGATTAAAACTTCTGATAAACTGAACCATAACAAACCTTCCCTCTCTAATTTGCAAGTGTCAGGTATTTTGTCCTGCAACAGGAGACTAGTATGGGTTCCTTTGCCAGCTGGAACCTGGGTTAGTTAAAGGGAGGCACTACAGGAGGACTTGGGGAAGGGAGACTCCTGTCTGTGTTCTTCCTGTCCCTCTCTCCCTCTAGCATAGCAGCCTATAAGAATTGGGTCTTCTCTGTGGTCTCACCTAGTCCTGTGGATAATAGTGGCTTCTTGCATCTCTAAACTCCGGGTAGTCTTAATGTTCCCTACTTGGCTTCTCAGTTCTTCTGCAGATTCCTTTTGTTAAATGCAGTTTGAAGGATATAGAGTGTTTGTTATATACTCCCCTAACTAGGTCCTGACTGTTACAGTATTAACAACAAATACTAAATATTGCAGGATTCACTTGATCTCTGCCTGAGTTCCAAGGTCATCAGATTCAGACTGAGCTTCCTGTCACTTGAGAACACTTTGGTTCACATGGGAAGTTATAATCTGACCAGCAACTTCTCTCTCCTTTCTCCTAGATTCTCTGCAGAACTCTGTTCTCCCAGTCATACAATGGGTTGCTGGCAAATGGAAAACGGGCAGAATTTATGTCTGCAATTATGATGTTTGGACACAAACATCTCCTTTGTTCTCCTTTTGTTCTTCTGACTGGACATCTGATCTACAGACAACCCTGAAAGACCATGTTGAAGATTTCAAGCCTATACCTGCCTGGATCCTTGGTCATCTAAGTGGAGCAGGCTTCTTCTCCAAGTCACTCTTGACATGAGCGAGAAACTTCTGGGATGGTAAATCACGCAGAATTGGGCGTTTATCTATTTCCAGATTCCAATGTTATCTTAACAATATATAACCTAATAAAAATGCATTAGTACATATTAACTACATAGAATAATGGGTTTCATTGTGGCATTCATTCAGACATGCATATGACACACATGGACTGTATGTGCCCCATTTCCCTTATTATTTCTCCCCTGTCCCTGATATCCTTCCTCTCTTCTAATAATCTCCCTCTACTTTCATGTCAACCCCTTTTTTCCCTCTATGTTTCCCATATGAGAGAGAATATGTGATACTTGTCTTTTTTTTTCTTGATACCAAGAATCAAACTCACATCCTCACGTTTGCCAGGCAGGCGCTTACTCCAGTGAGCTAAATCCCAGCCCCTTGATACACGTCTTTTTGAGTCTGGCTTATTTCACTTAGCATGATCTGAAAACTTCTTTATTAAGGAACATAGAGTGAGGGTGGAGAGGCTTAGAATCCTGGCTCTGCCACTTACTAGCTCTGTGACTTTGAGTGAGTTGCTAAATCTCCCTAAACCTCAGTTTTCTCTGTTATAGAATGGAAATAGCACTAGTATCCTGTAATGACAGGACAAGGAATTACTATGCATAATGGTCATATGCATAATTCCATTCATAATTCCTATTTGTAATTCCTACATATAATTAGTGAGAACCGAATAAGTCTTAGCCATTTTTGTTACTGGTCAACTAGAAACAGATTAGATTTTAAAAATAGCTTTAGTTGCTCTGTGTACTATTTTAAGTAGGTAGAGTTGCACATAACATTAAAGTACATCAATACAAGCTGTATGAAGTACTATTTTTAGAAAAATGGAACTTCATTATATAGTAGATCACATGGCCATTGAACTTTCATTCTGGAGTCGTCATTGGGTTTTTCCAGAACAGTTGCTAAAACACGATGTGGCTGATTCCATCTTCCCAGGGAACAGCAAATTTGTTCCTCAAGGGTAAACTGGGCACAGGGCCTTGTAAACCACAGCCTCACTTGACCTCCCCAGTTAGCACCAATGGCACCTTCCTCACCCTTGTTGCACAGCTGAGACTACAGGACATTTATGTGTTGCCCAGATGACCGATCTCTTAGGATCAGTATTCAGGGAACGAGTGAAAAATTGTCTCTGGAAGGGGCTGCTTATGGGTCAAGGGGAGCTGGGCTGGGGGAGGAAGCACTCCTGAAAACTGCTAACAAGCCCAGAGCTGTGCTGCTGAATGGAGGGACAGGTGACAGGAGTTGTGACTGTAGGAGACTGCAGCCTCTGTGCAGCCTTGGCAGGGCATGAAAGGAGCCACCATGGTCAAAAGCTTCACCTTTCTCTCCTCCCATCCTTCTTCTCAGGAGGCTCTGCCCATAAGTGAGTCCAACTGAAGCCAGAGGCAAGGAAGCCCATAAAGGCCAGAGGCAAGGGAGCCCACAAAGGCCAGAGGCAAGGGAGCCCACAAAGGCAGCCTCCAGGGCCACTAGCAGGGTGGGGAAGGTGGACAATGGGTCTAGCGGGGAAAAAGGTGCTCTGCTATACTCTGCCCCTATGGAACTGTGAGTATTTTGTGAGAAGAGTCCCTGTTTTACTGCCTTTTTGTCCTCAGTGTTCAGCAATGGACATTTAATGGATGTTATTTGGACAAATGATTATATTTAAACTTGAAGAAAGTGTATAATGTTCCCATATCCTTAATTTTCCATAAAGGTGATGGAATTTCTTCCTGGAAATGAGGGCTCTAATTGACTCAAGAGTAATCAGTGCTTTAAGAGCCCTTGCATTCCAGGCCTCCAGTTCCATCCTAAATATGCACTGATTCTTTCTCTTCCCCAGTGAGGCCATCCCCTATGTGTGGCCACAGTGTCCTTCAGTGTAGATCAGCTTTCCAGGCTGTAGAACTGTTTTTGAAGCTTTTCAAAAAGTCATGGGGCTTCTACCTGTGCCCAACTGCCTGCTGCTTCTTATCCTAGTTTCCTTGACCTTTTCCTGGGTATCTCTGGATGCTCTAAATCTTGCGTTTTAATATTCAGGTTGATACTCATTTCCTTGACCTTTTCCTTAGTGATTTTTGAGCTGCATTTTAAAACATGCATTTCAACATTAAGGCTGACATTCTTCACTTGATTATTTACTGCAAGTCTAGTTCTATCAATTGCTCAAGATTCCTCATCCAATAGTTTAAAAACTGTTTGCTAATAATGTCAGAAAAAAAAATCACAAAGAGAAGAGCATCACCTGTTTCAAGACCATTCAACCTAGGGCAGAGCAGCAGCTCGTTGCAGTAAGGATGCTGGATACTGAAGGGTGTCTGATGTTCAGATGATGTATTTTTCCCCTTTGTGGTTGATAATAATATTTTAGAAACAAATAGTTCATAATAAATCACTTGCACATCAGAACTGCAGTAAATAGGATATGTGTTTATTGGCGAAAGAAGAACTTTTCTTGAAAGTTATAAAACCTCACAGCTGTATTATGCAGCTTAAAAAAAATTCTAAATGACATTTCCATGTATTTTAAGTCCATTTATTTTCAGAAAAAAATTTTTTGTCCTATGATCACATATTCATCTAAAGGGAAAGTACACGATATTGAAATGAAAAATATGTTTCCTGTGTTTTTTTTTCTGATTGGCTGAATTGCTCTATGCACTCTGAAAGGTATTAGATGGAAAATAAAATTAGAAAAGTAAATTTGATTACCCAATACATCTGATGTGTGTAGATTTGTATTCACATAGATTTTTTAAAACGTCTTAATTTTTAACAAAACTGTCATTAATCATTAAGCTCATTCACACATTGTACACAGAATATAACACTGAATGTCAGGGATCACATTTCTCTTTGGCCTTAATTTGGTCATGTGAAATTTGGCCAAGCTGACCTGAGGTGTTTATGGCAGGCAGGAGTCTCTTAAAGAAACAAAAAAAAATGTTTTCCTTTCAATGTGGTCAAACTGTGAATCTAAGGACATAAAATAGCATGTTTTTAGTGTCTTAAATATATATATTTATAACACATAAAATTCCCTTATTTTTGAAATGTTATCTTAAGAAGAATAAAACCAAACAAAATGAAGCAGAATGAAGCCAATTAAAACAAAACAATGAAAGTGATACAGGACTTCAAAACAAGATAATAGGAAATCAACAATGGCAATCATAATGCTATCCCCAAAACAGCTGCCCATACCATTAGGCATAATAACATAAAACAGAACAGAACAGAGTAAAACTAATCAAAACAAAACAATAAAAGTGATACAAGACTTCAAAACAAGATAATAGAAACTCAACAGTAGCTACCATCGTACATCTTATCTTTAAAATAGCTGCCGATACCATCAGGCATAATAGAATCAAACAAAACAAAACAGAATAAAACCAAACCAAACAAAATAGTGAAAATGATACAAGACTTTAAAACAAGATAACAGAAAAATTAACAATGGGTACCACCTTTCCTTTTTAGACATCTTCTCCTTTTTCACATCTTCTCCTTTTTCACTTTCTACTATACATTTTAGATCACATTAACTGCTTCCATTTTTTTATAATATGGAGACAACACAATGTTCACCCATGTGAGTCTGAACCATTTCATCCATGAGCACTATCTCAAGTTGCATCTATTTACCTACAAGAGTCTCTAGATTATCCTTCTTCATAGATGAGTAACTTTCCATTGTCCAAAAGTACCATAGTTTTCTTATCCATTATGCAGTTGATGGGTAAGCTACCTCTGCTTTTTTGCATGTCTTTGTCACATGGCATATTATCTTCTCTGACCTTCAGTCCATGAATTTCATTTCTAGTCAAATCTGTCTTTTGTACACAGTATATTGATGGATCCTATCTGCTGATTCACTCTGCCTGATTCTTTTTATTGGAGAATTGAGGTCATCTCCATTAATGGTTGTGACTGACATGCATAGGATCATCTCTGCCATACTATCCTTCTGTCATTGCCCACTCTCCCATTTCCCCTATATTCAATTGCCTGTCCCACTCAGCGATCCCCCTCTGATGCTGTTCCTGGAACCATGGTCATCTGTATCTCTCTCTAGAATATCCTTCAGCACTCTTTATAGGGTTGATTTAGTGGTCATGAATTCCTTCCATTGTTCTTTATCATGAAAGTATCTTATTTCTCCATTAATTTTGAAAGATAGTTTTGTAGGGTCCATCACTCTGGGTTGGAAGTTGTTTTCTTTCAGGACTTGAACCAGTGTATTTCCAGCTCTTTTTGACTTAATAATTAGTGGTGAGAAATCTGCCATGATTCTGATAGGTTTTCCTTTATAGGTGATTTTTTCTTTTTCCTCTAACAGCCTTTATTATTCTTTTCTTGTGCTGTATTTTGTATCTTGATTATTATATGTCTAGGTTTGGATTTATTTTGGTTATGGCTGTTTAGAGTTCTATATGCCTCACTTATCTGTATGCTTGGTCCTTTTCCCAAGTTTGGGAAGTTTTAGGCTATTACTTCTATAAATAGTGTTTTTATGTCTCTTGTGTTGACTCCTGCTTTTTCGCTGACACCTATCACTTTTATGTATTTTTTCTTTGTGTCATCTTGTAGCCATTGAATTGTTATTTCCTGGTTCCTTGTTATTTTTAAAGAGATCTTTCCTTTTACTATCACCAGCTGCAATCTTGTCTTCAAGATTTGAAAGTCTATCTTCAGTTTCTTTAAAGTGGTTTTATCAGCTTTCAGCAGACTTTGTAATTTCCTGCATATTTCTTTGAATCTGTTTCATGGATTGTAATTCTTTCTTATATTGTTCATTCAAAGTATCCGTTATTTTCCTATGCTCCTCTTTTTAAATCTATGTCTTCTTTAGAGATACTAGCAATTCTTCATCATGTTTGTGATTTCTTCTTTTACCTGAGGTATTATTTTGGATCTGATGACTTTTACAGTCTCATGAAGATGTTTCTTTACATCAGCCATTGTCTCTTCAGAAATTTCAGGTGTGCAACCTCCAACTTCATCCACATCTCTGTTAGAACTGTTCTGTGTGGGCTGGAGGTCTGAGACTGCCTTTTGCTTCTTCATCTTGGCATTTTCCTGGGTTCCTCTTGATGAGTCAGTTGTGGGGTCCCAAATGCTTACAGCATTGGCTGCCTTCCATGCTGCAGGCTAATGGCCCAGTCTCCTGGGTTTCTCCTGACCTAGGTTTCTGAGGAGGTGGCGGGGTATGGTGTGGGTTTCTCCAGACACGCACAGCCAGACCGAGACTCCCCTGATGGCAGCTGGTGAGCTGGTGGAGGGGTGTGGCTGGTTGATTCTCCTGGCCCATGCAGGTTACCAGTTCCTATGGTGACTAGTGGGTCATAAATTCACTTATTATTGAATACCTTTTTGTTTGATCCCAAATTTGATGCTCAAATCTGATGAAAACATGGTTCTTGTCTGAAAAGATCTTCTCTTATTAGCAAGAAGCAGAGAAGCTTCTGGGAAAAAAAAGGAGATGCAATTGGTAGAACTTGAATTAACAAGGATCAGTGGAGGAAATGGTGTGAGCAAAATCTGTGGAGATTTATTTAGCACTTTGAACATATTTCTTCACCCAATATAGAATCAGGAAATATATAAGTCCAGGAAAATAATGGTTTCATCGAAATTGCAGTGGTAGGCCCTGTAATTTTGTGGATCAAACAACTGTGTGTGTGATTTAACAGGTCTGTCGTTTTTCCTATATTAAATGCTCAGACTGTGATGGAAGAAAGAAAGAACTTGGTAAATCATTCTGCTTCAAGGGTGTTACTGATTATTTTTGCTTCAGGATTAAAAAACAAATGTGATACACAAGGTGGTAGGCCAAATGAAAAACAAATTAATATTGACAAGTAAATGATTGCAAATATCCAGTTAGTGTCACTGTATTATAGAAATTTCATGATAAAATACAAATGATAACAGGCACTGTCAGGAAGTAAATGCAAATAGACAAAAACTGTATGACTGTGTCTAAGAAGTAAACACTAGTCCAGAGAGACTCAAAGTGCTCTGTGATTTTCTTTTTCTTAATTTTCCTGGTCCTTGGTTTGACCGGAGTTTCTGAGCCTCAGAATCATGGGCATTTTGAACCTGATGATTTGACTTGGGACTGTCCCGTGTACTGCAGAATGTGTAGCAGCATCAGTGGCTTCTATAGCTCTCAGTAGTAACAGCATCACCCTGACATGCACACCCTTTGAGACCCCAGTTGTGACAATCAAGAATGGATCCAGACATAATCAAGAGTCCCCCTGGTAGCAAAATCTGACCTTGTTGAGAACCACTGGTTTAGCTATATTAATATGTTAAAAATAAAGCCCTAAGTAGTTCAACAAAGGATGTAAGAATGGGGGTAGAATGTGGGGTTGGCACAGAGAGAAAGGAAAATAAAAAGATCTTTTAGAACATTTCTTCAAAGAAGTACATTCTTGTTTATTCTTAGTAGTTTCAATTATTCCTAGTAAGGAACATGCAAAATAGTATTTCTGAAAAAAGCACACCCACTGTCAACCAGCCTGTACAATCCACCACTGTTTTGAGCAGTCCAAGCCAAGGCCTGGGTGTTTTCATCAGCTGATTTCTGCTGGCTGAATACAGGAGCTTTCTGAGCCTGGTCCTGTTCAGATGCCCATGTTTTATCTGGTGAGCTCTGGGATTGGGTGTGCACACGGCTGGGTCTTTGGTGTAGGCAGCTGAGGCAGATGACCATTTTTCCAGGGTTTGCAGAGTTGTTTCAAAGTAGACGTGCAGGGTAGCACTCACAGCAGAGTGAGTGCCATGGAAACGACCTTCCTTGTTTGGAGGGAGCAAGTCAAATTGCTTAGCTTTTGATGGGCAGCACTTTCCAGTCAGCCAGAGTCCACACTGTGATTGATTCTCATTGCATCTCATTAATACTTGCAGTGCAGTCCTGTTTTTAATCTCTAGGGCTTTCACCATTGGTATCTATTTTAGAAATACTTTATATTTTATATGGGAATGTAGAGGATTTTTTAAAATCACAATACCTGATACCAGAATTCCTTTTAGGGAGAGAATTGATTTTATAGGAAAAACATTTGGAAAATACTTGAAATGGAGGTATTCTTGGTATATTTTACCAAGAAAGGTCATCTTGATTACAAATGCTCTGTAGAAAACACAGGGGCAGTTCTGCTCTGCTATTTGAAGGAGATGAGATGAAAGAGAGAAAGGGAAAGGGAGAAAAGAGAGGGAGATAAGGAAGGTGGCATAATACTGTCTCATTTGCTTCTTCTTTTGGGCACCTATTTATTTGCCCAGTGTGTAGCTTTGGCATGGATTCAATGGTTCAATGACACTCTCTCTGCATTTCTGTATTACCATCTTATCTTGTTGGTGTTTGTGCATATGCTTACCGCATAGTGTTCTCAGGATTGTTGGTATGGGCTCACACACGAAGCCCATATTCAAAGCAGGAGGAAGGGAAAAGAAGAACAGGCTACATTTTCTGTTAAGAAAGTGACGTCTTTCTAAAAACTTCCTTAACAAGTTTCTACTTGAATCATGTGGTTTCTCTGAACTCAGGGATGAATGGAAATAATTTAGTTTTTATATCCTTTTTGAATAGTGGAAGGCAAGGAAGGAGGCATGGGGCTGGGTCAACCATCCTCACAGTCCGCTATATCTTGAAAGCACAGGCTATATATGTGGGGCTGTATGTTAACCAAAGGTGGAGGAGAGTTTTGTGTTGGAAATTGACCTGGTGTGAGCAAAAGCAGTTTGTGGGAAAGGCAGAAGCTGTGGAGAAGGGGAAACCAGTGATGAACTGCTCTCCGGAACAAGTAGAGATTGTGCCAAGAGCTTTGGGGTCCTGTAGACTGTGGGTTGCACAGAGAAGGAGGTTATCACAATGACACCTGTGGCTGGTGTTTAGGTTATACTCACCTCTTAATCACCAATTCCTACGAATCCCTCTTCTCTATGAGATTTGCAGTTCACACTACTGTCCCTTACCCTCACTGCCAATGACTTCGCACCATTCCTGAGATTTCTACAACTGCCTGATTTCTCAGCTTTCGTCCTTCTAGTTCAGCCTCCTTTAGCTTGCTGGTGTCTAGCAACTCTTCCATACTTAAAATGATTGCAAAAACGCTTTCATGGAGAAATAGCAGAATTAACACATAGCTGGAAAACAGCTCATCTTTGTAGTGGTAAGCAATTAACGTCCGCATGAGCCACTGTAATACCGGGTTTGGAAGATCTCTTCTTTTGCACCTGAGAGTTTGTTCCTCTCACACAGAGGCGCTTCAGTCCCTTAGCCCCTGCCAGAGCGGCACATAGTACCTTTGGATTCCTACAGTCCAAAGAAGGCCAACTCTAACAATGTATAGTGCAAACTATTTGTGAAGCTCAAATAGATAAGTTACTTCTTTCCATAAAAAGCAATAAAATATACTGCGCAATAACTGTAAATGGCAAATGTGTTTTAGAATACATGAGTACCATGGGAAAATGGTTAAAATACCTTAGTAAGTGGAAAAAGTAGGCTCACAAGCCCATGAATGATGTGAATTTTACACATACATGTGTGCATGCCACACCAACACAAAAGGGAGGCGTAGAGAATAGCATTGCATCATATGCATCTTAGGCACTGAATTTAATTTCTAGAAAGGTGCGTCTCTATTATCGTGTTTGCCATACACAATTAAACTATCTGTTAATATGTATCAAGGTTATAGTTGACATATTAGAGAATAATAGAGTAAATGCTGTCAGTAAGCAAGGATATTTTAGAATCCTTTAGTTTCCTCTCCAGGTTATGGTCAGGCATTTCTTTGTTTCTACTTTTAGACAACTTGAGCGACTTTCAAACTTTCATATTTATAAAAGGCACCTTACAGAATTATGGGCTGTACCTTAGGAGTGTCTTGAGGACAATCCTGGGATAATTTGTGGGTTCCTCTCTTTATTAACCGACTTTAGAATCAAACACTGAGCCACATGCAAATTTTAAAACAGATTCAAATGGACATAATGAATATAACAAAGTGGAGCATGTTTATCATTGGTAATGGAACTTCAAGGGGAAAAAGCCCTTAAGTTTGACATTGTTCTATAGTGAAGCTGTATAACTTTTCATTTATTTATATATTCAATATTTTTTAGTGCTTGGTATTGAATCTAGTACTTCACACTGAGACACATCCCTAGCCCTTTCTTCCCTTTTCTTTTCTCTCTCTTTCTTTCTTTCTTTCTTTCTTTCTTTCTTTCTTTCTTTCTTTCTTTCTTTCTTTCTTCTTCTTCTTCTTCTTCTTCTTCTTCTTCTTCTTCTTCTTCTTCTTCTTCTTCTTCCTTCCTTCCTTCCTTCCTTCCCTCCATCCTTCCTTCCTTCCTCTTTCACTTTGAAACAGGATCACAAAAAACAAAGAAAGAAACAGGATCACATTAAGTTTTCCATGGTGTCTTTGAACTTTGGATCCTTTTGCCTCAGTCTTCTGAGTAGCAGACATTGGTGTGTACCACTGAATATGGCCATTTTATTTTTTTACTTAAAAGGCATTTAAAGTCATTTATTTTCTTATGGTAACACTTCATCAATGCTGTTCAGTTCACTTATTCTCTCCCCACAAATTTTCCAGCAGTTGTAACAACAAAAGCTTATTAAGAAAAGGTGTTGGGGCAGTAGTAGGAGTGAACTCCACCCTGTGTCAGCTCCACACGTGTCCTCACAGCTGCTGGTTTTGTTTTTTTAACTTTGAGACAGTTATCAGTGTCTAACCAACTAACCAACCAACTGACTGACTGACTTACTAATCAAAATGGCCAAACTGCTAGATTGTAAATTCTTAGACCACCTTTGTTTCATGTGACCTGGATTATCAGCTCTGTGACTTCTTTCTTCATACACAGTCCTCGCTGCTTACAGTATTGTTTCTACAACAGAGGTTAGAATGAGAGTTTTCCAGGGCTTAATACCTTCCTTCCTTCCTTCCTTCCTTCCTTCCTTCCTTCCTTCCTTCCTTTTCTTCTTCCTTTCATGCTGGGGATTGAATTTAGGACCTCAAGTACACTTTCTGTACAATCGACCACTGAGATATGCCCCAGTTCTTAGTTGGTTCCAAATGGAGCATACTTTGTGTAAGAGAAGATTTTTATTTAGATTTATCAAGCTGAGCATCAGATAAAACATATTAGTAAGTCTGCCTGTTTGAAAGTATTAAGAAACACTACTAGTTCAACCACTCTGTGCACTTTGGCTAGTATGCAAACTTGTTTTTTGTTTCTGGGTTTCAAGCTTTAGTGGGGAACAAGAAACCCTTTCTTTGTGCTTGTAAAATCCTTTCATCTTGGTGTATATGCTCAGAAATGGTAGATGACATTGAAAAAGATAAATAAATGTACACAAAGCATCATCCCAAACACACTTCCATTGAGCTCCAATTTATTTGGGGCTGAAAAATCTAGTACCTTGCAGAAAACAGTGCAGATAAGGGACCACTCAGGTAACCTCTAACTGCAGAAAATTGCCCTGCGGGGTTTCAAACACAGTGTCTTTCTGCTCTTTACCTGTGTCTCAGGTTAGGGCGGCTTTGAAACTCTAGAAGCAGCCATAAAAGGACCCACACAGCAGATTTGGATTCTCACTGAAAAAGGTGACATAGGAAAAAGCAGGTCATTTATTTTTACATGCTTCTTTGCCTTTGTATTCCTTCCTTGCTTTTGTCCCTATTCACCATCATGAAACTATGAGGAGCAGAAGCTCATCACCTAAGGATCCCTTCAGATAGGAAATGGTAGAGGAATTGCACTTCTTACTTTTCTCTTTCGGAGGAAGATGGAAGCAAACAAGTTCAATATGTAAGGGATATTTTACATATCAGAGACATGAACTGATAGTGTTTAGATCAGTGTCTAAATGCATCAGTGCCTGGTTTTGATTTTGTTTTTAGTTCAGCTTGATGAGTAGTCTTCTCTTTCTGTGTCAAGTCACTACATTTTCGTGGTGCAGAAATCTTTCCCTGAGTCCTGGCTTCCTGTTTCATTGGATGGGAATGAAGGAAACTACAAAGACAAAGCAAGTCTTGTCTTTGTCTTTGTAGCTCCAGTGAGATGGTGTTCACTGCATTCTTTCTAAGGTTAAGCCTACCCTCTCACTTGGGGGTCTCTGTGTTTACTGTTTAAAAGTAAACTGCAAGGAGATCTACTTGGAGAAAAGGTAGACCTCAAAGTCTTCTCTAGGCAACTTTCTCTTTTCTCACAATCATTGTTGTGTGGTTCATCACTTGCATTCATTCAGGCTGATTGCCTTTCCCAAAGGTCTTAATGTAGTCTTTCAAATGAAAGTCAGTAGTCACTTTCTTCATAAGTATTGTATTTCAGTAGAAGGCTGGCTTTTCCTGCTGAGAATAGAGTTATTTCAAATGTTACCATGAGCCCATTTTTTCTGTTCTTTTTAGAGTCTATTATAATTGCTTACCCAGTCTGCAGGCAGAACGGTGACCAAGACTGTTGAACCCTATGGAATGGGTCAGTGTATGTCCATTCTGGGTTGAGGCACTTCTGCAAGTAATGGTGGCCAGCAGCATTCACAACTCAACCAAACAACACACCTCTACTGTTGAGCCAAGTTCAATGTGCTCAGATTTGTGGAGCAGATAAAGAGGTACTGGCCTAGGCTCTATACTAAGGAGAAAGAGGGAGAAGGAATCAATATATATCAGTGCTCACCATATACGTGGCACAGTGCTAGCTCTTCTGGAAATACACAAAGGGACTATAGATTGTGGTCGCTTTCCTAGAGAATAAAATTTCTCTTTGTACATCTACATGTTTATATACATCTGTATCTATATAAGCCATAGTCATTGTTTTGCTATTTATACCTTGACTTACTCCATCTATGAAATCTTCTACATTAGAGGAATTTATCTGGGTTAACACCTTAGAGCTGGGGACCTAAATCACTAGACCACAGGCTGGAACCTGCCTGTGGCCTTTTAGGACCCAGGCTTCACAGTAGGAAGTGAGTGTGGGCAAACCAGTGAAACCTCATCTGCGTTTCCAGCTGCTCTTCATCACGTGTATTACTGCCTGAACCCTGCCTCCCGAAGATCAGCAGTGACATGAGATTCTCAGGGAAACATACACTCTACGGTGAACTGCACACGCAAGGGATGTAGGTTGAGTATCCTTTATGAGAAACTCATGCCCGATGACCCGAGGTGGAGCTCAGGCTGTGTTGGGGAGCAGCTGCAAATATGGATTAGCGTTAGCAGAGAGGCTTAACTGCACAGAGACCATAATAAATCAATTGCTCGCAGACTCAACAAAACCCTATCAGTGAGTGGCAAGTAACAAGTGAGCGGCATCTGGTGGCAAGTTTTATAGTGGTAAGTGAGTAGATGCCCTTCAGTTGTACAGTTGCGTGCAGTGGCAGGCTTTATGTCAGGACTCTACGCTGATTTTAGCCCATTGACGCCAAGCCCATTATTTTTATTTCCACTTCCATCCATATCTGTTTCCTGCAGTATGCGCTGATTTCAGTCACAGTTTTAGCAAGCCCACATGCTAACTCTAGTCAAAGGGAATTTAAAAAATTTTTTTGGAAAAGAAAGATCCAATGAGGAGACAGCAGAATGCTCTAAGACTGTAAACAAAAATAAAAGTGCTCTTAAAAGCAATACCAAGAATCCAACTTATATATAGATCCATTGCAACAGATGATTTACATTCTTTAAGCATGATTTATAAAATATGTGGCAACCAGCTATCCAGTGAAGCCACAAAACCTTCAAGACTGCTTTACCCCATGAAGATCAAGCACCATGCCATTGAGTTTTTGGGAATAGAAAGAATGAATACAAAGAACGGAAACAATTACTGAAGGCCACTACTGCCTCAGATGTGTCTGCGCTGAGCGCACTATTCTTAATAGCTAACCACAGTGCTAAAGCTAAGAAGCTTTCCCTATTAGTGAGGAGTTGATCCCATTTGCAGCTAAGGATATTTGTTGGGAACTTTTAGGAGAGATCTCAGTTCAAAAGGTGGCATGCGTTTCTCTTCCGGGTATTATTACAACTAGAAAAATTGATAAAATAGCAGAGAGCACTGAGACACAGTTGCTAGCTTAGTGAATCACTGTGTTACTTATCCCAGGCTATGCTTCTATGGATATTGACAATGAGGGAACAATGTTTGCTTTTGTGGAATATATTTTCAGGAGGATGTGCAAGAGGACATGTTATCTATACCTTTGTTGTCAACTATAACATCACAACTGTAAAATTATTCAAGTTTTTGAATTATTACATATCAGGAAAACTGAATTGGTAATTTTTTGTCAGTATTTGCACAGACAGAGGGTCTCTCATGACTGGATTTCTCTCCGTGTCAAAGAGCTCACTTCTGAATGTGAATCTGTGTACTATGTCATCCATAGAGAAATACTGATGAATTGGAAAAAAATGTCATTTAAGCTTAACTACATTTTGCAGGATGTGATTAAAAGTGTCAACCACAGTAAAGCATAGGCCCTAACACATCTTTTTGTGCAGCACAGTGAGGAGATAGACACAGAACACGCACATTTCTCCTAAAATTAACCACCACATTCTCCAACAAAAATTGGTATAAATAGGAACACTTTGAAAATTAGTTGCCTTTTATTTTCTTGGAGTGACTGACATTTACTTAATCCATTTCTTTCTCCTCCAGGGTATGGAACCAGACTACCTTCTCCCTTCTTGCTGTCACGCATGTGTTCTGGAGACGACTCTCCAATCAAGTTCTCCACTTTTATTTTTTCATTGTGTGTGAAGCTGGAAATCACCAGGCTGTAACGTCCTGGGGCACAGCAGAGGCGGGAGATCAAAGAAGTGGTCTTAACTCACTGCTTGGCAGAGATTCCCTCCGGAGAGCCACCTGCCCAGGAGCACCCACATGAGACACTGCATGGGTGAAAATGAATGCTGCCATACAGGGCTGCTGCACACTGTGAGAGCCTCACCTGACTGACAGCGCTGGATTTCACGGTGTCCAGGGCTGCAGGCTTCATCCGTGCTTGCTCCCAAAGTAAGCTTAGAGGAATATCATGAGTCCATTTATTTTTCATTTTTATTTTTGTTACAATATTGACACATAGTGATTTCAGAATAATGGGCCATTTGGGGCCTAAGCCTAAGGATATGTCTCCTGTGTGCTTTTTCTTCTTTCTTGTCTCTAACCTGTGGAGGCCCAGACTCAGTCATGTATCTGAGGCCAAGACCCCAAGACCCTGGATGAGTATACAGAGCAGAGCTTCCAACAACCCTGAATACTCACCTCCCTCTGTTATATAAGAAAGCAGTGAATGGCCATTTTCTTTTATCTCCTTATTAATTGATGTACCTCTTTATTACACTACCTTGGTCCTTTCCTAATTAATACATCTCCTTTTAGACAAACTGAAGATTCTCCCATCTCCCCACTTACGTGTCCTCTATTGTTGGTCTTGATGCAGAATCACCACAGATTCTAGATATTTACTTCCACCAAATTTTGCTTCATTTTAAGTTCTAGAACAACTGGAAATTTTTTTCCAAGCACAAGGTGAATGTTACTTAATTTTCCATATAAACTCCCCTTGGAAAAAATGAACTACTTTACTGTTTTAAACTATGACATATTAATGGAAACTCTATAGTGCATTAAGGTCAACAGATGAGGCTGTGACTGTTATTGAAAGGTAGCTTGTCACGCACAGGTCCCAGGAGGAAAGGGTGCATCATGCCGTGGGGGGGGGGGGGGGAATCACACCCGGGAGCACCAGGAAGCAGAGGGAGTGACCATGGGTAATACGTGGGAGACCCGGAAGACAGACTTGGGAGTTGCTAGTTTGAGTGATTTCAGTGGGCTCAGGCATAAGGGCATAGTTGTCTTGCACTGGGTCCTGGAATGACTAGGACTGGCGGATAACAGCCTAGAGTATGAGAGCCCAATGAAGGAGACAGCTGGGGTCTGGGATCTGGATTGGCTTATATTTGAAGTGCCTACTTTGGGCTGAATGTTTGTTATTTCTAGGAATGGGAAAAACCTGGGAGAAGTCCACTTATGGTCAGCAAAATCTCCAATATCAAAGCATGAGAATACAGAAAATAAAAGACATAGAGAATACACTTGTCTACTCTCATGACTTTGAAAAATTTATTTGCTTGGGAAAATAGCACTCAATAAAGGGTAAACATCGCTTTATTGCATAACAATTGTGCTTCAGTACACAAAAAATATGAATGACTTTTCCTATATTCATTTAATAATCATGTGGCATAGTGACATGTATACAAAAAACTTAACATAAAACAGTGTAAGTACTGAAATACTCTGTAAGTACTGAAAAATGATGAAAGCTGGGGGGATTCTATAGATGTCAGAGGTGCTGGGCTGAGGTGATTTTAGTTTTTTGTTAGGAAGAGCTCAGATGGTATGCTTAAAGATGGAGTGGGACTTTGTTAAGAAGGGATGAATGTAAAAGAACATTCTAGCAGAATTCAGGCTCTAAGGCCTGTTTATCACTGCTACCAGCAGCACCTCACAAGCACAGTGCATGGCACAAGGTAGGCAAGTTGAAGGAAGAGCCCTGTGTTAATCTGGGTCTTCCAAGAAACACAAGAATTAAATATGCAAGGAATTTCTTAAGGGAATCATTTGAGACAAAGTTGTTGTTGTTGTTGTTGGTGGTGGTGGTGGTGGTGGGGTTCCCAGACAAAGTTAGGAGAGTCATCAGACAGGCAGGTAGTTAGATATTAATGGGCTTGCGGGACAAAGGAAGTGTCTCCAAAGTAACATTTTTTGCCAGTGCAATACATTGATATCATGTGTTAGGTCTCAGACCCAAAGTGATCCTGCAGAACACAAAGACATTTTAAGGTTACATATTGTACACACTGGTTCTGAGACCTGGTCATCTGAGTCTAGAACAAGACATTCTGCATTCCTGGCTGCCATATCCTCCAGGGATTTCAAGAGAGGACATGTTCTCTAAAGACCATCCTGTCTGGGGCTGGGACCTAGTATCATTTAAGAACTTGTCCTTCTTAAATTTCTTTTGTAAGTTCTTTATATGATTAAAGCCCCTGAGGAAAAACAGACCATTTTAAAAGGACAGGAAGACATTTTGCAATTCCAAAGTAACTCCTAAGTAAAAATGTTAATAAGTATCTTACTTATCCACATTCTCTGAACCCATGAGTAACTTCTATGTGCAAAAAAGGTACCCAATTTCCCACTCCCACTCCCACTTTTTGCTTGAAGGTCTATTTCTATATCTACTTGATGATAAATTCTACCTCTCCTTCTGCGTGGCCAACTATGTTTCTTGGTGAATTCTTTCATCAAGGGCACAAAGAATGGAGGACCAAAGACAAGAAAGGCTGGCTCCTCACTACATCAGTACCCTGCTTCCTGGGGACAAGACCATGAGTAAAGGAGAGACAGAAGTGATTGGGTGGAAGTGTCCACGTAGCCTGAAAGGCAGCAGAGTCTGTACATGAAAGTTAGCTGGAAGCTGTCTGGGAACATAAGACCATGTATTACAGTTGGGACTAGAACCTAAATGTCCTCCTTTATCCTTAGCATTAGTCATTGTTCCTTTGTTGTTCTTGTTGCTGTTGTTGTTTTGATGTTAAAGAAAGCACTTGGAAGTCAGATGACTTTCCTGCTATTGAAGGTGAATTTTGGTTCTTTCCATTCTAAGTTCAGAGATACAAAATAAAACTTACTGGAAAATTATGTAAAAAGATAACCTAAAACTATTGGCTTCTAGGAATTGGCACCTAGAAAACTGCCTGAAGAATGTCAATGCCAAATTCCTGCTTTGTATCTGCGATTACCCTTCAGCAAGGAGAAGCCACATTTACATTGTGGAAAATCACTGGATGAAGTTACGGCAGCACTGACCCCTTTGGTCTCTAGCTCCTTGTGGAAAAAGCAAGAGGTTTAGATTACAGGTATGCAAAAGTCAATCCAGTTCTATGTATGAGGTGTCTAAGAATCAGTTAGATGTGAACATTGTGGCTTAAGTAACAGAGGGACAGTTATTTCTCACAAATAGATCAGAGTGCCAAGGGAAACCAGGACCTCTAGGGGTGGGGTGGGACAATGCCAAGAACAACTCTTTTTTTAAGTTGAATATTTCATGTTTCTTATTTTACTGCAAAATGTTGCTTCACCTTATAAACACAGCACCAGCAAATGCAGTCTATTGTAAAAGTAAGAAAATATTGCTCTTCATTTGACACTGTACAAGTAACTGACACTTTCCTTCATTCTCAATTATTTCCAAGGCGAATATCATTTAAGTATTTCAATCCAAGTCCAGGCAGGAATGTAAGCAAGTTACAATATTATATAAGGTTTATGATAACAATATTACCCTTGAATTATATAATTTTTATAATTCGTTTTACCACAGATATTTTGTGAATCCTGAATATTGGAACCTGCAACCTAGATAAAAACCAGAAGTTATATAAAAAAGCTGCACATTCTGTTTAGCTACAACCATCAGGAAGTTAAGCAATGTTCAGAGTAGTTTCTTTTCCATCATATTATTGCTGAAAGTTACTATTTTAGGTTTTCCGTTCACCACTAATTTAAGATGACTATGCTGAATAAGTGATTCACACTGGTTTGTTTAGGGTGCCACTTCACTCCAATAGATTCCATGTATTTCTCACACCTTCTTCATTCATGAGCTCATCTATTTCTGGAGGATCACTCGAGGTCATCTTTATCAGCGAATGTTTCACAACAAGATTTGTTCACGAGCCCTGGAGCTTTGGCAAATGTTTCCTTAATTTCAGTTATTTCTCTTGATACAGTGGCATGGAGTTCACTGGTAGCTTTTACACTTTCCAAAGCACCAAACTTGCGCTGCTTTTTCAGTTTCATCTCAATTCATGCAGACACACTAAACGACATCTCCCAAAGCTTCCTGTACAAAATCTGTGATTCTCACTGTCCAATACCATTTCCTGCTGTTATCCAGTCATGTCTCTCTGTGAATTCATGTACCACAAGCAGAGAAGAGTGATGGGCGGGGCCGAGGCTATATGCAGGCTGCAGGCTGCTTCCCACCCCTTGCATGTTCGCCAGGAACAACTACTTCGGTTTGTGATGAAGGCACGTGGCGAACATTTCACTTCATGCAGGTGCCCAGCTCATGTTAGTTTTTGGGAATAAAGTGAAGAACAAAATATTGTAATTGACCTTGGGGAGCCCAAAGTTTATTTAAGAGACTTGGCGAGAGGCAGTTTGTGGTAGGGAGAGTGCTGTGGTGCCAAAATCTCAGCGGTGGTTTCTTCAGGTGAAATACCTATGTTTCACTGCTCATGGGAAGATGAAATGACCAGAACAGCAGCAGGGCAGCATCAGTGATGCTCACACAAGAGAAAACAAGTTAGTGTGAATGCCTCCAGGTGGGTCCTGCCCCCCCAACCCTGACCTAGGTAAATAGATGGCTCTCTGGGCCTACAGGTTCCCAGTGTGAAACAGTTCCTAAGATGAGATAAAACAGCCATGTGGAATTAAAGGCAGCCAAATGTTGTGGCTTATGTCGAGGTGTTTTTTTAAAGCCTATTCAGTCACAAAGGTGGCTGAGTCTAGCGTTTGTGGTTGGTCCTTTGTCATGCACTGAGATTGGTGGTGTGAGTGCTGCACCTGCCCGGGGGTTGGTAGCTGGCCTACAGCATGGAAAAAGAGCGGAGGCGCCTTTCCCCTTTCCTTCTTGTCGCTTGCAGCCACCATAAATGTCTGCCCCTCAGCCACAGCACCCTGCCTTGAAGCCAGCTAAATATAGGCTTAAAACCTCCAAGAACTGTAAGATAAATAAACCTTTCCTTCCTTCATTTTGGGCATCAGATATTTTGTCTCAACAACAAAAAATAACCAAAACAAAATTTGGTATCAGAAGTGGAGTCATTGTTGTGAATGTACCTAACCATGTAGTTCAAGAGCCCTTAAAAATGGCTTGTAAAAACAGCTTAAAGAAATTCAAAGATGTTACCTCAAAGAATAGCCCTAAAACAGTTTGGCTGTTCTATATGAGACATTCTTGTCAGAGCTCAGAAAATTAAAAGGCTCATAAAAAGCCTACTAATAAAGAACAGGTTCAAGAGGTTTCTGGAAAAAAACAAACAAAAAAATAAAACAAAACAAAACAAAACAAAACTGCTTTGGTTGTTAGACTCCAGGCTATGTGTGTTATGGGTTGGCAAAAAGTTTGTCTGAATTTTGCTCTTTCCAAGAGACTTTACCTGATACTAAAATTAAGGGCAGCAGACTGATTACACTGGTAAAAAAATTTTTTTTCTCAAGGCAGTCAAACATTGAGGGGGTGACATGGCTACTGTTGAGGGCTGTTAGCAAGATTTATGTTGCAAATCAAAAACAAAGAGCTTAGCAGGATGATTTAAAAAGTTGTGAGTTTGGCCAAAAAGCTATAAACTGTCAAGATAAAGCTGAAATCTTGATTGCTAAAAAAACCAAAATAATAAAAAAGATGGCCTGTAGACATCACAAAAAGAGTCAGTGGGTCTCCACTCTGCAGCCTCAAAACTGCAAAAGTAAAATCTTCTGCTTTAAAAAAAAAACCCACAGAACATCATGTTCCAAAATGGAGGCAGAGGCCACATGAGATTCCAAAATGGCGGCAGCCACATCAGGTTCCAAAGTGGTGGTGACATAAAAATTTGTGCCTCACAATGAAGTTCAAAGTGCTCAGCTATCCAGACACTCAACCTATACAGCCAAAAAACACAAAACACAGAAAACAAAAACAAAAACAAGAACAAAAATCCTGGCTACTGCTCCAACTGACAACAGACCTTGACAACATCCATGTGGCACTGGTTTTAGATACATAAAAAATATACAAGTTCTGAGGTTAATACTGCTTCTGCCCCAATTTCAAAAGACAATATATAAAGCTGTAAATATAGAGCCAAAGATAATGAAAACCCAAAAGTTTAAAAAAAACCAAAAACATAGATTGTCTTTAAAAAGTGAAAAAAAAGGCCTAAAACAAAAAACTATAAAACAAAAACCACCAAGAGTCCTGTGAGAGTAGAGTTCCTCAAGCCCTTTAGAGCTCACAACTAGACTGCTTCAGATGCTGAGCATAAAACTCCAAGATTTAATGTTTGTCCTGCTGGATTTTAGACTTGTTTTGGTTCTAATCCTTTATATTTCATTTGTACCTTTTTAAATGATCTGTTTATTTTATACCATTGTACGTTAAAAGTGTTTAACTTTGTTTTCATTTGTACTGGGGGTTACAGCTAAGAGTTTGCCTTAGGTCTCAAAAGAGACATGACAGGCTTTTCAGCAATGCTAAAACTGTTAGAACTTTGGCAACTCTTAGAGACAGACTAATGTCCTTTACATAAGAGATGTGCATGAGTCTTTGGGGGGCCAGGAGTGGAATGTTATGGTTTGTGTCTAGGAGTCCCCTCAAAACCTCATGCAGTCCTAGAGGCGGCTGAGTCTAGCATTTGCGTTAAGTTCTTTGTCTAGCGCTGAGATTGGTGGTGTGAGTGCTGCACAGGGGTGGGTAGTGTCATACAGTATAAAAAAAAAAAAGAGGCACTTTTCCCTTTTTCCCTTTCATTTTTGTCACTTGCAGCCACGATAAATGGCTTCCCCTCAGCCATGCCACCCTGCCTTAAAGCCAGCTAAATATAGACTAAAACCTCCAAAAACTGTAAGATAAACCTTTCCTTCCTTCATTTTGGGCGTCAGATAGTTTGTCTCAACAACAACAACAACAAAATAACCAAGACACCCATGAAGGGAGGGGAAAGACTTAGGACAGGTGCTAAGTAGATAAATAAGAGGAGATTCAGACCGAGGAGGTGAGACTATAGGAGAAGAATATCTCTTGGGGCAAGAGGAGGGTGGAGAATTGGGATGGTGGGGAGAGACCAGAGGCTCTGTGGTGCAGTCACAGAAAGTTGAGGAGTGTCTCGTTAATGGTCACTAGACAGGCACTGAGGAGCTTTCCTAAAGAGGATAGAAGGACTTCATCTCACTCCACCCATGGGAAGACCATAGGTTCTCTGAATCTGTTGTGGAAAAAAATTTCAGGCCACATCATAATGAGGCATGAAGAGGCTTCTTAGAATTGAAAAGTACAGACTCAGAGAGAACACAGTGCAAGCCTTGAAGACAAAGGTGTGCTGTGGTATGGAGCTGGGTGTATTTATGGGATCGTGGAGTGTCTTCAGAATGAGTGATCTAGGATGTATATTCTATCTGTCAAATTACCTAACTTCTAGGCTATGTTATATGGAAACCACTTACTTGTGTTTGACACTGAGATCTGATATGCACCAACACTGCTGCTTGCTTGAGGATGGAGGTCTGGGAGGAAACCCAATTAATAGGTGAAAATACGGGCCCACAGCCCAATTTACAGTCTTCTTGTGTCTTTAACAACCTCAAGAATTATTTTGGAGTGAGTGTCCTGGAAGGGAAACAGGTTTGAGCAACTTTTGTGTCCTGAAGATGCAGCCTTTTTTTAAAGCACTATTTTAAAATTATGATTTTCCAGTTTCACTTCTACCTATTTTTATTTTTTCTATCATACCTCAAGAAGACTGGGGTCTTCTTGAGGAAAAAAGAACAGTGAGAAGAATGGGATTCTATCTGTCAACCTTCTTTTTTGAGATACAAGTTAAAGATTCAAGATTTCCTTTTGGGGTGTCTTTGTTTTTTTGTCTTTATTCATGACATTATAGCAAGAATGAACCATAACAGTTTGGCATTTTAAAGGTTTACATCATATACATGAATAATTGGAATGCATTGTGGTAGCAGAGGTATTTACAAAGGCAAGAAGATTCAAGGGAAGACCAATTATTTCTCACGAAAGGGTCAGAGACAGTGAAACATTTGATCTTTTTGAAGGTGAATGATCTTAGTAAGAATCACTTAAACTCTCTGAGCCTCAACTTTCTCACAAATACTCCTTGAAGACTTGATGTACTATTACAATGAGGAACTGAATTATAATATTCAATGAAGAGACAGTTGCAAGTTCTGGATGAAAGTATGGCTTATGAAGTTTGACATATGTGGGTTTGAATCTTGGCTCAATGTGACTATCGATAAATAATAGGGTATTTGTGGGAAGCAGTGGTTGGTGCATGTATAGTCTTACACAATGCCTGGCACAGGCAAGTACATGAGTGTTATTAGATAATCTTTGCAAATCTTGAAGCATCTATTATTATTTTTGTAATTCTGACGAAGGCCTAATTACCAAGCAGTAAAGACAAAGTTCACAGGGCTTAAGGGCATTACTTTGCCATTGCATATTACCATGAGCAATTTAAATTTGAGCTCTTACAGTCTGGGAGTTCAGCAGGATAAAATCCATTTCACTGGTTTAAAGCGAGAACAATCCTTCTTTAGAGAAGATCTCAAGTTCTTTAAAGGAGAATCTCCAGGTTCCTTTTTTTAGCTCTCTAGAGGAGAATCTGTTTCCATGCCTCTTTCTGTTTTTAGAGTTAGACTTCATTTTTCACAGGCCCCTTTGCCCATCTTCAAATGCAGTGTGAAAACATCTTCTCTTTTCTAACTTTTGCTTCTCTCTGTGACATAAATTCTAATTTTTCTCTGTTATGGTTTGTGTCTGGATGTCCTCCCAAAGCCTCATGAGGTCATAGGGGTTTTTATGAAGGAAGCTGAATCTAGAGCGTGTGACTGATTGGTGGTGCAATTCTGGGATTAAGGGTGTTGGGTTTAAGGGTAGGTGGTTGCTGGATCAGTGCACTGATTGGATTAGAACTACCCTAATCCCAGTAGGCTGGATACAATATAAGGGACAGGAAAAGGCTTCTCTCTCTCTGTTTTGTTGCTTTTGCTGCCTTGTGGGTGCCATGCACCATACTCTGCCAAGTCACCTTGCCTCGGAGCCAGCCAACTATGGACTGAAACCTCTACGAACTGAGCTAAAGAAATCTTTCTTCCCTTATCTTTGGGTGTTGGGTAGTTTGTCTCAGCAATGAGAAAAAAACAATTGTGACATTCCTTCTTATAAGGACACTTGTTATTACTTTGAGCCCCACTGGATAATGCAGAGTAATCTGTCCATCTCAACAACCATAATTTAATCATCTCTACAAGGTTCTTTTTTGTCACTGGAGGTTACTGTCTCATCACAGGGACAAAATACTGGACACCCACGATTAAAAGAAGGAAACTTCTATTTGGCTGATGACGTCTACTGGGTTCAGCTCAAAGTTGAAATAGTAAAAGGGCCTCGTGGTGGACAACTGCTCAACCATAGCAGCAAGTGATGAGCTGGTGCCCCCATGACCTAATCACCTGCCAAACACATGAGACTTTGGGGGTATATTTTAGATCTCAAGTAGTAAAGTAAAAGGAATTTCCAAGAAGAAAAACCTTGAAATTTGAGGAAATAATAAGGGAGAATAGCTACTGAAGAATCGGCCAAAAGTATAATGAAGGCAAGTCATGAGATGACCACACACAAGTACTGTCCAAGTAATCTCTCAAAAGGTAAAGATTAATTTGACTTCCTACTGCCATCCTCACCTTCACTAAGGTCTAATCCCAATTTATATTTGTACCACTGCACAGTCTGTTCTTTTATCCCTTCCTCCTCTTCCTCTCTTTCCTCTCTGTGTCTCAGAAACAAAATTTACTTTCCTTACTTCCCTTTCTGTGTTACAAGATCTGATTCATGATGTCTAGTCATGAGGCTTTGCTGCCATACAAACTGAGCTTTGGATTTTTGCTCAGTTACTCTCCAAGTCCATGATCTTGGTCCAATCCCTTAACGACTCTGTATTTGAAATACTTTGCTCAGGTTTTGGCATGACTTGAGAGTGTCCCCCAAGGGTTCATGTGCTGGAAGCTGGTCTCCAGTATAGCCAAGCTGAAAGGTAGAAGCCTCTAAGAGGTGGGACTTGGAGAAAGGTGGTTAGGTGCTTGGAGATGTCACTCTCAGAATGGATTCTTGCAGCTCTTCAAGAACCTCAGTTCTCACAAGAGCAATTTGTTATTTAAAAAGTAAGCTATGATCTCAAATCCCTCTCATTTCTTGTGTGCATATTCCTGCCACAGTGTCATCCACTTTGTGATGTACAAGAACCTCACTGGAAAGCAAACTTATGAGGCTACTGAACCTTGGGTTTTCACCTTCAAGAACCATAAACTAAATAAGCCTCTTTTGTTTTGCGTTACCTAGCCTCAGGTATCATCACAAGAGAAAATGGACTAAGACACACTTATTTATCTCAATGGTTTTTACAAAATATGAGATAACCCTTTGAGAAAATATGTGACTCCAATCAATGCTACTTTCTCCTCTCTTTCTTACTCTTTCAGTCCTTCTGTCTTTTTGGGTTCAGCAAATCATTCTCAAGGGTCTCCTCTTGGTTGAGATTCTAGAAACTTTCAGATATATTGTCTCATTTGATCCTCGGAACATTACAAGATGACTTGTTCCACCCTTTTGCAGAGCTTAGTGAGGTCCAGAGTTGAGGAAATTGACCAAGTACCTGTAGGAAAACATAGACTTACAGTACTAGCCTAAGACTTCCTGCTCTGTGCCTGGCTATGACATAGAGTCATAGCTTATATATTTTGTTACTGAGAGAATAAAATTCTAATTCTTTTTTTCCTCAGTCCATTTTATTTCAAGGAGAAAAAGAGAAAGAAAGAAGAAAACAACTAAAACAAAATTTCAAAATGTATCATTCAGGGGAAAATTCTAACGTGTATTATTTATTTTCTTTTCTATTTTCTCCAGTTTTTTTCTTTTTTCATCACCTTCCTCTACCCTCACACCCCCTTCCACAGAAAGCTGAATTTTAATCAGATAATTGCTAGGTGAGTTGATTCTGAATTCTTTCCACAGTGGAACTGTCTAGACCCGCCCTTATTTCTGGACCTCTTACATTCTAGAACCATAGCACCTAGAACTTAGATGGGTAGATAATATAATCTTTTTTAGTATTAATCACTTCTTGATGTTTATAACACTGATCAATCTACTTCTTGATATAGCATTTCTTTTAATGAGCATATAAATTCTCTCAGGTACTCCAGGAGCCACTCTACTGTTTTCACATGTCAGAAAAACAACTTGTTGATTTTTAAGTTTAGTTCTTTTTTAAAATTTTATTTCAATGAGAATATAAAATAAAACAATGCCAAACCAAAAACAAACAAACAGTGAAAGTGGTACAGCATTTCAAATTAGGATAATAAGAAGTAACAGTGGTTACCATAAATGCCTCTTACCTTCAAAATTGCTGCTCATATCATCATACATAATAAAATCAAACAAAGCATAACAGAATAAAACAAATAAAAATAGAACATTGAAGAAAACAAAACAATAAAACTGAACAAAACAGTGGGAACAATACTGAATTTCAGAAACAAGACAGAAGGAAATCCCACATAGTTGCTATGCTGCATATTTAAATAGATGCTTAGACTACCAGTCTTAGGTCTGCAAAGTCAATCAAACAATACAAGAATTAAGTTGTTTTTGTACCTCAGTTGCTATCAACTCAGTCTGTGATCCTCTGAACCAGCAAGTTGCTTAATGGGGAGGGGAGGGGGGCTCTTCTTGTCTCCCAGCCCACATGCAGGCTGGTACACAGGAAGGGCAAACTGACTTCATGCTTCTCTTCTCAGCCCCTCATGGCCACTGCTGGCTCACAGAAAGGGTGAATTCCTCTATTTATTTCAAGAGTACAGTTGGAATATTATTTAAATTTTTTTTTAGAAAACAATCCAAGCCTCCTATGGCTGAGCTTTCAGTGTGGCCTCCGATTTTGTTCTGAATGTCCCCACTCATTCCCCAAAGAGCTGCCCTGCTTGTGCTACTCATGGCTTGTCAGAGAGCCAGAATTTGTGCTCTTTCTGCCCAAAGGTGCTTGGCAGGTGGCACAGCTCTAAGCTCACTCTCATTGTAGTTTATTTCTTCAGGGCTGGTCATGAGAAGGGAAATGGATGACTAAAGGCCACAAAGGCCATAATTAGTAAGAGTGGGAGTAAATGTTGTCATGATTGTAGCTGTACTGACACCTACACCAGCAGATGTGACACACAACTGTGAGCCACCCTCAGTGCTAACCTCTACCAAGGAGGGAGGCTGTATAGATGGCTGTCGGGCTGGACCTCATCTATAGCAGACGAGAAAAAGTACCTCTTTGCCACCTTGAGAAAAGAGGGCTTGACCAGGAAGGCTTCTGAGCAATCAGAAAAAAATCACCTCTTTCTCTGGGCAGCAAGGTCACATACCAAGGCACCAAGCTCACCATGAAGCTCACTGGTTACATTTCAATCCTTCACTCTCCCTGGCAGTGTGTGTACTGGGCATGAGTTTCAGCAATGCTGGGATCATAGCTCTGCTGTACATACACTGCTATGTGGCCTCAGGCAATTGACTTCACTTATCTGTGACTTAGGTTCATTATGTATAAACTGAGCAGAATGCACCTATTTCAAAGGCTCTTGTGAGGGAGATGCAATGATTTAACACATGTTCAAGCTAGAATGGTTCCCAGGTCTAGTAAATATCATGTAAATGTGAATTGACATTAGTCTTACTAGAGCTGCAAATCCATTTACCTGGAAGAAACAGGATCTGTGTTTCTCTTTTTCCTTCCAACCCAAGGAAAAACAGTCTTACAACTACCCTGAAGTTTCCCGTGCCATTCTAGAAATACTCTCTCTGAAAACATATCCTTACTAATGCCAGTTAAGATAATAGCAAATTCGTGTAGGAACTAAGCTTTCATCCATGCGTGCTTCAACACATATTTGATTATGAACTTACTCTGTCATGCTGAGTGTATTTGTCCAGGTAAAAGCTAAGCTGTTGAAACAAAGAAATCTAAAGTTGTTTGTGGTTTAGAGATGACAGAAGTTTATGATTCAGAATTACCTCCATCACATTGTTGGAATAGCAGAGGAGAATCTCAGCCTTCAGACTCTCCAATAAGGCAGCCTGTGCCTTCTCCAGTTGAAGCAATCTTGTGCCAAACATTTTGACACACAGGAGATGGGACTCGTTTATGTGATCTCTGAATTTAAGATATTTATATACAGTCTGGGCTCCAATAAATCCAGACTGTGTTGTATTAGTCAGTTTTGCATTATTATAATGAAACACCCAAGGCAAATAACTTATAAGGAGAAAAATTAATTTAGTTTGCATTTTGGGTTGCTCAAAGGTGTGGCACCTACGTCAGATTGGTTCTGGTGTGGAAGGTGAATAGTGGGCACATTGTCGCAAGATATAATATAGGATGAAAACACATTTCTCAAGCCAGTGCATAGACACTGAGAGAGAGCCCATAGTCCCCTTCAAGGACATAGTCAACAACGTTCCAAGGACCTCCCACTAGACCTCACTTATTAAAAGTATATAGCCTCTTCTAATACCCTCAGCCTGGGAACCAAGTCTTCAGCTGTACAGGTTGTGTCATACACTCAACTGTCTTCTACTGGCTACTAGTTGACTTTCCTCCTTCCTCCTAACAACCAGTGTATTTCCCAAGAAACCCACCACTCCAATGTTCTTGCAGTGGTTAGATCAAATAAAGACTATTGCCTGGAGTAAAAGCTATTTTTACCCTGAGACCTATTTTGTCATCTCTCTGCAACAGTTTTCTTCTCTGTATCTATTGTTACTCACAGTAAATATATGTAGTAAAGTTGGGAACAAAGAAAATGCCAGTGGTTTTGATTGTTGAGTGCTGTGAGCTATAAATGGAGCTGGCAAAATGAACTCATTATCTGTAAGTTAGGCATAAATGTTGATTGCACACAAAAAGTGTAATATGCATATGGACAAAGTGCATATTTCACATTTGTAAAGAGTCTTTATTTTACCATCTGTTCTTGAATTTTTCATTTAAAAACCTCTGATATATGAGTATTTGTGCTGGGGATAGTTGGCAATGCTGTCGTATTCATTCCCGAGTGTGCGGAGGCCAAAGTTTCCATCCTGAGTTTTCAGTATCCCACCAGCAGCTGCTGATGCAGAGGTGACCCTCCTACTCCTTCCTTTACACATTGTGACTCATTGTGACCCTATTCAGGTTGGGGGTATCTTTGCAATTACATTGTCCTCAAAACAAATAAAACAAGACAACGCACAAAGCTCCATTGTCTAGACATATGAGAAAATGTACATTCACTTATTCATCATTCATACATTTATTCAACTATCCAGCAAGTATTAATTACTCTGTCAGAATAAATGTTCAGCAGTCATGAAAAAATAAATGTAAAAACATGCAGTGACTTAAGAAAGAAAGAAATCTCTGCCCTTTCCAAACACAGTCCAGGCAGCCCGTGCTGTTGGGACAGCTCAGTTACGTGTGGTCATTTAGGTTCTTGCTCATCCTCCCTCTCAGGGACATGTCCTTGTGATGCATGTGGTTTATAGAAGTATTTAAGGGATTCTCACTCCTCCTTTCCACAAAACAATAGCTATATTTTCCAAAGCATTTTGGCAGAGCATTTAAACCCCACATTAACAAATCATAACTATGGTGAATATGAGAAATGTCATAAAGTGGTTATGAAAAATTTATTATTAGTTACGTTTTTAAAGAAAAGTTTTAAAAACAAAGGCAATTATCTTTATACCCAAAAACCAAGTTTTATAAACAAGTTGTAGTGAAGAGGAAATCCATGGAGGTACCTGTGGGTATCTAGGCTAGTACTTCTTGCTACTGTGACCTTGTCCCTCTGTGAAAGGTTGTGCAT
Organism: Dolichotis patagonum; assembly: GCA_004027295.1. Lineage (NCBI taxonomy): Eukaryota > Metazoa > Chordata > Mammalia > Rodentia > Caviidae > Dolichotis > Dolichotis patagonum. The sequence goes on from PVJX010000893.1 coordinate 56,824, forward strand.
AAACACCTGGCCTGCTCTGCTGTCACTGGACATGGAACACTGATCTCACATGACTTTATGAAGAATACTCAGCTAGGTTTTGCAAGTGTGACACACGATTTGCAGGAGATTTCAACCTTCTCTAGTAGACAGAAGGAGGAAATCTTGTTCATTGACATCACTGACGCAGTGCCTGGCAATTGGCAGGATGAATCATGTGAGATCAATAGATTTTTTTGGTACGTCTTATTGTTGATGTCTTGAACCTAGACATTTTATCTTAGCATTTTTCTAAATTAACATTCAAAATTAAACAGCCTTCTTCTGTATAATCAAAGTTGAGTCAAGCGCTTCCGGGAAAGTGAAGAACAATTTCCTCTGAATAAAGAGGAGGATGTGACACATTCAGCCTGCATGGATGAGGACCTAGTCCCAGAACCAAGCCATGCCATAAGGGATGCCGGGAAAGATAGTTTTTGGCTGGCAAGGTGCCAAGGTGAAACTTTATTACATGAGAGAAAGCAAGAAAAGATTGTGGTTCTTTGCTATGATATGTATTTTAAGTGTTCCACTCAAATTCCTTATTATTTACTCCCACCTTTTACAAAAATTGTATTTACGTCTTGTAAAGTTCCATTAAGCACAGTAAGACAGCTCATGACAGCAGGACCTCCATGAGTTCCTCAGCTCCCTGACTGAGTTGATTGCTTTGTCTCACAGGGCAGGTCTGATCCCGCGTTAACTTCTGTTCTCCTTGGTGATGTGACTCATTCTTGTCGTGGGTTTCATACATGCTGGCTGGCCCCAGGCGCGCATATCCTAGTGTATGTGGAAAATGAGCCCACTGTTGCATGATTAGACATGAAGATACCAGCAAGGACAGTGCATACATGACTCAAATCCTGTAGCTCTAGATGCTTCTACGTTGAGCCTGTCAGGAATTATCTCAAGGTAATATTTGTAGTTGTCATGTGCCTATTGTGATCAGGGTTGTGCTTGCTGCTTCATGTACATTTTCTTAATCTCCAAATTTGGTTTCTAGGCAGTTCCTGGGATCGCCTCCCGAATAAACTACTTGTACCAATTCCTTTGTCTTTACTCAGGAAGAGGGTACCCAAACTATGGAAGTCAGCTCAGATTAACCAGCATTTACCCTTGGACACGGGAGAGAACACTGTGTAGTGAATGAAGGCTCAATTTTACACAACTTTTGTGCTCCAGGGGGAAGGTATAATGGGAATAGTTATGGGATAGGCAAGTGATACTGGGTTACCTCAGATGACTTTAGCCATCTCTGTCTCTATTTATGAGATTCAAGCTGTCCTCACATTCGTGAACATGTATTTTCTATATTTTGTCATTGTCTTGGAGTAGAGATGATGTTCTTACCAGATCAAGGCTGCTAAAATGAGTACTGGGTCTATTGGGGACCTGCTTTTCTCAGGAGGAATCCAGATAGCAGGTCTGAATGGGTCCCTTCTCCCACCAATGAGACCTATTTTCCCAGCAATCCTGAGTCCTGTGACCAGAACAGTTGGACCACAGAAACTTTTCAGGTCTGGACTGGCAAGGTGAGCAGCTAAAGGCCCTATCCTGCCACTTAACTCTCTGGGAAGTCTGTTCTTCAGTACTTACTGTGTTCCTTTGTAATCATCTGTTTTTCGGGCTGCTTTTAAGGGCCTAGACCAGCGATGGCGAACCTGTTAGAACTTTCAGTGATAACAAACAGCTGGCTGTGGCACACAAGCCATAGAATTGCCATTGTTGGACTATAGTTCCTGTCATTATACCCAAGGACTTTGCTTGATGAATTCTTCTTCCTGTTGATCAGCCTTATGGATACAATTTGGCTGGTATAAGAAGGCTTTGCAATATGATCAAAGTCAGGGACCATGGTTTGTGAAAAGGGCTCGAGCTGAATTTCTGTTTTCCCCTGTGGCCAGGCACATTTGTGTAGTGTTCAAGCTATGTAACCACACACAGCAGCCCTGTCAGGGACTGTGTTGTCATCTTTGGCTCCCAGTTCCCTAGCATAGTGTCTAACCTTGGGCAATTTACTTAACCTTTTCAAAGTGCTTTTTTGTTTTTATTTTTCTCAGTGCTGTCGATTGAACCCAAGGCCTCACACAGGCTAGGCAAGTGCTTTACCACTGAGTTACCTTTTCCACCTCTTAATTTTATTTTAGTTCTGAGACATAGTTTTACTATGTTGCCTAGGCTGACCTCAAACTCGTGATCCTCCTCCCTCAGCCTCCTGAGTAACTGGGATCACAGGTGTGTACCACCATCCCCAGCCCTCCTTGAGTTTTATTTCCTTATTTGTAATATAGTGGTTTTAAAAAAAAGACCTTACCTCATGGAATTTTTATGAGAACTAAAGATAAGAAAGACGTAGAGAAAGACCTCTTGGATCTGGATTCTGGCTCTGTCATTTACCAAGGCATGTGGCTTTGGAAAGGTTGCTAAGTCAGCTGAGTTTCAGTTTCCTCAACTGGGGATGATAATGTTTATTTTATGGTACTAATAGCAGAATTAAGTAAGAAAGTATGTCTGAAATATGTAACTGAGAATCAGGTACATATCAACTATCCCATGAAATTAGCTATTACTGCATTCTTTTATGTACAACATGCAGTATATTTCCTGACACACAGTATCTGACAATAATAACTATAGCTACAAGGTGACAAATAAATGGATATGGAATGTACTGAAGCAAGATGTTCAGTTCTAAGAAAGCAAATATTTCTTTGTCATTATGACCATTTTTGGTGACCCTCCTGCACCATGTGTCCCTGGAGGAACTCTGAAGGTTTTAACTCAGAGGTGACTTGGAATCTCACTAGTCAGTCTAGTGATTTACTCTGAGAAATTTGATTAGGGCCAGGCAAGGATCAATGTGGTGAATTCATCGGAAGTCACCTTGGAGTTCTGGCATGTGTCTGCTGGAGGAAAAAGGGCATCTATCTCTGTAATTATAGGTATGGTCTTGAGGTGTCATCGTGTAATTGCAAGCAGAAACACCAAAACAATACTCAAGATTTGGAGGCATATTTATTTATGTCAATGAGCCCTGATCAGGTTAATTCTCAGAATATGCAGCCCTGAACTTTGATGATCTAAGGCTTATATGGGATATGCAAGCAAGAAGTACACAGGCAGAATGGCCTGTCAATTGGGAATTGGTTTATATAATGTGCATCATAGTGACCAGCCATTTCTGAGACAGAAGCACCTGGAACCGGTACAGAAACTATTACCTAGGAACTAAGAAACTGAAGTATAGTGGCCGAGGGGAGGAGAGCATTTTCTGTTACAATTTAGTGCCAGTGGACAGCTTACCCACCTCCTGGAGAGAGGTTGCTATAGCCAGCATCGAAGAAGAAGCAAAGACGAGTAATGGAGGTGAATATCAGAGCCTTCATGCCATTATTTTAATCCTGGATCTAGTTACCATTGCCCCTGCACCTTGGCCTCTCAGTTGTGAGTTCCTGTTATTTCCTTATATGACTGAAGTGGTTTTGAGTTAGGGATTTCTCATCTGCATTGGACAAGGCATCTTAAAGTTCTATACACAAATGTAACTGGAAAGTAGTGTGACTGAATGCCCAGTAAGTAGTAGTAACAATATTTTCAACAGTAGGCAACATTTATTGACTTACTATGTACCAGGCACTGCTTTAACTGCTTTGTGTATCTTAATTTATTCACTCCTTGCAACTGTAAGTTAGGCATGTTACTTCTTTTTACAGATAAATAAATTGAGTTAACATAAAGGTTTTTTGGCTGATGACTTCAGAATCAGAATTCAGACCTATATATCCTAGGGGGCAATAGACTCTCCAAAATGCTTAAAGCGTTTTTTTTTTTTTTTTTTTTTTTTTTTTTTTTTTTTTTTTTTTTTTTTTTTTGAATGATGCTACTATTATCTAAATCATTTTAAAATTGTGATCAGAGTCAGTTTATTAAAGAAAAATAAATATCAACATGAACAGCGCCACTTTGTGTTCTGCTCAGACGGCACCGTATGCCTGTCCTTGCTCGACTACTTCAATTACTGTGTGAGACGCTCGGGGGTGTTTGCCGTCCACACTCATCAAATATGCCCTTCAGGGAAAAGGTATGTGGGACACTGAAGCAGAATGTAAAGCAGGTTTTGAAGGTGAGTCTAAAAGGCAGACTTCCCAACCCGGGGACTCTTCAAAGGGACATTCGGATACGTGAATTACAATCTAAAGTTAGATAGATTATGCTATGCTCGTTACCTTATTTTTCCTTTTATGTGTGTAGTTCACTCAAGTCCAATATCATGGCGTTTGCAGTAGGGTGTCTGGTAACTTTTGCCGGTGTTTGGAGGGCGACCCTGCTCCTCAGGTGAGTCACTGAGGCAAACCATTTCAGTGACTCAGAAGCATCAAATCTAGATAGGGAAAGAAATCATCCTTTGGTGTGGCCTGCTTGGGTGGTGGACACCTTCATGAAGTGAAACTCTCAGATGAAACTCTGAGACAAAGTGCTCGGAATGACTTTAGCCCCAGTCGTTCCCAGAGACCAAATTTGCAAGAGGTATTTTCTAGCATGGAGAGATTCTGACTACTGTTATGCCGCCTTGATTTTAGGGAAATCATTTTTTTCTTACTACAGCATTATTTTAAAATTTTTTATTAGTGCATGATTGCTGCAAAGAAGGTTTACATTCTTTGTGTGGAGTTGGTATGTGTACATAAAAGGATCATTTAAAACATGGAAAAAATTGAAGAGTACAACATTTATTCAACAACTGTGAGCATTTTGACAAAATTTTGCTTTGCTTGTATGGAAATGTGTGTGTATTTATTGTTCTGTAGCAAATGAAAATATGTTTTGTGTATTGAGACATTTCACCTTTAAATAATACAGCTAAAAATAGAAAATTCCCCAACGTAACATATCATTATTGTGCTTTAGATGAGTTACAATTTCTGCATGTCATCCAAAATATCCAGTCATTCACTTCTCCCAAAATACCCCTAAAATGTCTTTGGTAGGTATTTCTTTTCTTCCTCCCCATTAAAAACAAGCAAAACAAACAAAACAAAACAAAGCAAAACAACTAGGATTCAATCAAGGCATAGTTTTTGGGTTATATCTCTATCTTTTATACTAAAATAATTGTTTACTTTGTTTTTTAAACCTTGTATTTTTGAAGAGATGAACTTGGCTGTCTCGAAGAATGTTCCACATTCTGAATTTACATGCTTGTTTTCTCAAGGCGCTTTCACCTTGTTTCTTTTGCTTGGGTATTAACTGTCCCCTGGAAGTTAAGTTTAGAGGTTTGACAAGACTTAGGTTACACTTCTTTGGCATGAATACGTCCTAGGTCACCTGTGTACCTCCTATTCTGTTTCATCAGGAATCTTACAATGTCTTACCACAACTGACAATGATTGTGAGCACTAGATTAAGGCAGTAACAGCAGCTTCTGTTGCATTGCTGTTTTTATGTCTCCTTGGCAATGAGATGGTCCGGGCAGATAACATCGCATCTTGCACATGACCTTGTCTGTAGCTTTCATGATATGGTTTAGTCCCTAAGGACAACAATCTTATTCGGCTTGAATGTTTAAGAATATTTCAAGCAGGCTTCATGGCACCTTTCATAAACTACTCTCAACAAACTTTTAAAATTTCTTCTTATGAATTCTAGGTTATAAGTGTTCCTTTGATTGCTCTTCAAAAACAGCGCAACCTTGCACAATGCTGTTGGAGAAGTTGTGCAAATATGTGTAAACATTTCCTGTTGGAGGCAACTGGAAACATCCAGCTTTGCTACAAAAACCTCTTTAACTCTACACCAGCACCCAGAGTTTTCAAAATCACTCACAGGCTAGGAGGAGCTCCATTGTATTATCCTGATATGGGAGTTTCAACCTGATTCAACGTTAGCCTCATCTAGAGGACTCAAAAACTCCATCCTGGTCTTATCTAGACCATTTGGATCAGAATCTAGGAGGGCAGAGCCCAGCATGGGTTTGTTTAGTATGGCTCTCCAGGTGATTCTGGTAGGCAGCCCAGGTGGGAGCCAATGAAAAAGAAAGTACTCTCAAAAGGAACCATAATTATGACGTCAGTTAACATCAAGACACTATCAGTTTAGTTTTCCATACATGAGAATTTCCTAGGAGTTCTTAAAATTCCTGATGGCTGGGTTGCATCCTATTCCAATGAAGTGGGAATGTCTGGGCACACAGGCTCCAGGACATTTTAAAGGTTCCAGGTGATTCTAACATGTGGCTGGGCATTGGACCCTTTGCCCCACAAGCTCTTCTGAAGAGGCCCTTATGGTGTGCTGGGAAGAACGTGGACTCTGAAGTCAATCCACCGTGCTGCTTATGACCCGTGCAAACTCAGCCTAAATTTCCTCACTAGGAAAGCCGGTATGATAGTGCTAATTCACAGTTTTGTTGTCTGGCCTGAAACAGTGTGTTTGCTAGCACATCAAAATATCAATCTTAGGCCTTGTGTTAGTTCTCTATTACTGTGTGACAAACTGCCACAAAGTGACTTAAAACACAAAGTGTACTGGCCTATGGACTTAGAGTTCTGCCACACACTATGGGTCCTATTGGGCTAAAATCAAGGTGTGGAAGGGCTGTGTTCTTTTCTCTAGGCTCTGAAGGAGCACCTGTTTTCTTCTTTGTTTCAACTTCTAGGGGTCACCTATACTATGTGGTGGTGTTTACATTTCAACTTTTCTCCCCAGTACAAAGGGTTGGATTGGACCCAAAGCCTTTGCACTGAGCCATTATCTCTAGCCTCCCATCCTTGAATTTTGGACAGTGTATTAATAATACACTAAATTGCCCAGGCTGAACCTGAACTTGATATTCTCCTGCCTCAGTCTCCCAGATTGCTGGGATTGTAGGCATGCACCACCACACCTGATCGCCTTCTGTCTTTAAAGTCAGCAATGGACAGTCATCTGTTTTGTACTGTACCACTAGGATTCAGACTTTTTTGCATCCCTCTTTCACATTTAAAGATCCCTGTGATGATACTGGGCCTATCGTGAAAGCCTCTGCTGTAAAATAACTGATTAGCAACTTTAATCCCAGCTACCACATTCAGTGCCTTCTACCATGTAAGGTGACATTCGTAGGTTCAGAGTGAGTTGTGAACATCATTGGGTGTCGTTTTGCTGGGGAGGGAATTTAGGGCCTTGCATGTGCTCATCAAATGCTCTGCCACTGAGCTATACCCCCACCCTAGGGTGCCATTATAATGCCAACAGTGTCCTCCATACTTTTCCTCTGGTCGGCATACAAAATGTAACTGTAGGTTTATGTCAATTGATATTGTGTAAATACATGAGAATCTTGTAAACGTCTTCATAACCTGACACGAGCTAAATGCTCACCATGGGCCTTGTTCCACCATTTGCCTTACCAGTGGCTTCTCTTTTCTACTTCCTGTTGAAAGGACAGGCCCTGGCACCCCATTTGTGTCACATGGCCCTCTGTGTAGTCAGCTCATTAGATCAGTGGTAGACACCTGACTCCAGGAAGCCAAAGAATTGGCTTGTCAGCACCTCATTAGCATTCTTCTTAAGAACTTGAGGTGAGAGGTACGGAAAACTGTTGGTAGTTATTGCTCCACTGTGAAGACAAACAGGGTTGCTGAATTAGAATTAGAATTAGAATTAGAATTGCTAGCAATTGTGTCCACTCAACGTCACATGCAAGTCTATTTGAGAATAACAGGAACCATGAACTATGAGGGCATAGAGGAAGATGGTCCACAGCAGTAATGGTGAACCTTTTAGTGCTTTCAATGATATAAACAGCCTACTGTGGCATGCATGCTATGGGTTCACCACCACTACAGAGAGAGTGAGAGATTGAAGTGAAAGATGTTTTAGTCTTTCTTTCTTTCTTTTTTTTTTTTTGGTACTGGGGATCAAACACAACCTTGCACTTGCTAGGCAGGCATTTATGCCACTAAGCTAAATATCTGGCCCCAGTGTTTTAGTCTTTAGAAGAGAGGTACTACAGTGTTTAGAAAATTCCTATTCTCATAGCCTTGGCTATCTTTCGAAAATGTTTCAAACAAAGGTACTTAAAGCTATAACTGTGACAGCAAAGAGAATAAATAATGTAAATTACTAGTTCTGAATATTTTTATGAAGTCATCACAGTTTTCTATGGATAAAAGGGGAAATGGGGAAAAGAAAATAATCTTAAAATATCATCTTTGTACTGGCCCTGACTTTCTATCTTTATAAATGATAACATGGGAAGTTCTATAGGGAAAGAAAATCCATCAGTTAGAAATGGTCTTTGTTAAAATTTGCTGCAAATTCAGGTAGTGCCAGCTAAACTGAAAAGGAACTAAACTGTACTGAACAACAAGTATAGGGATGACACCACGGTTTGCTTAATAGTCATCAAGAATTCCTGCCCTGCCCAAAGGAAGCCATTTTTGGAGACCGGCTTCTTCTTCTTCTTTTTTTAAATTTTATTTAGACAGAAAAAAAAAGCAACCAAACAAAACAGAAAAAAGGGTAGCAACAATACAGAATTCCAAAGGAAAAAAAGAAAAGAACCACAAGAACAATAACAAAAAAAACCACTAAGAAATCACTAGTTGATAAGTTATATACTGTCATCTTGGAAATAGTTGGTCAAGTTACAAAATTAAAGCACACAAAGTAGGCATTCAAACAGTGAGACTATTAACAGTTCTGCTCAACAATCTAACAAAAACAGTAGTATGGTCATCCATCTTCCACACTTAAACATACATGCAGGTATATCCTTTAGAGCACTTTCTTTTGTTCTCTTTTTTACAGTAGCAATTATGCATTTTGGGTTTTATTACTCCTACAGTTCTTATTACTTTTTTTATTTTAAAGAGAATAAAACAAAAGAGGGCAGAACAAAGCAGATCAGAACAGAACAACATAAGCAACACAACACTTTACAATAAGACAACTGGACATTAACAGTAGCTGTCAAAATATCTCTTTCTCTGCTATAGTTGAGCATAGATTCAGATACAATAGTATCAAACATAACATAATAGTATAAAACCGTTCAAGAGAATGAATTACAGGACATTCTGAACCGAATAACTATGATCAATGGCTACTATAATATCTCATTTTGAATAAAAAGATTTGTTTATACTATCACATATATTAAATCCCAGACACAACATGATAGAACCGATGGTAATAGCAGAGTAGAAGCATAGTAGGACTTCTAAGGAAGATGATATTAAATCAGCAATGGCTGCCATAATGTTTTGTTTTCTTCAAAACAGCTGTTCATACCATCACACATAATAAAGTCAAACAAAACAGAATAAAACCATTCCAACTGATGAATGAAAACATTGAAAGGCTTCAAAGTAATGAAATGGGAAATCATGATTGCCATAACATCTTATATAGTCTTACTAACTCTCATACTGGAGAGACTATGTGGTATTTACACATGTGAGTTTGGTTTATTTTGCTTATGAGTATGGGAGACTGGCTTCTTGTTCTTGTTCTCATTGCCTCATGGTCACAAGATGGCTGCTGCAGCTTTAGGTATTTTTTGGATTCACATCAGCTTTTCAAGGTAAAATGAGGAGATACATAAGGACTTTATCCCTCTGGAGTTCTGGTATTTATCTGGGTAGGGAACTCAGCTTCTCCCTGTATCACTTTGGTTAGAATAAGCCACTAGTAAATCCAAAATGGCTACCACACTATGGCTTGCTATCTTTTAAATAGCTGCTCCTGCTACATCACTACCCAATACAATAACACTGATGAAGGGAAATGGCACAACATGATGGTTTAGGCCAAACATGATTAATCACCCACAATAGCAACAGGTGTCCCCTCCCTGAGATGTACTATTAGCAGAGACAAAGCGGAGTGACTGGCTGCCAAGTAGTTCACAAAGTGCTTGCAATGAGCAAGCAAGTAAAATGACTGAAAAAAAGGAAGAAGAGGAAAAAGAGGACTTGAGAAATCACACACTTCTTGGTTTTGCAAGGAAGGAGCTCTGGCCTCAGCTGCTGGGATTACCCCAGAAACACAGCTGGCCTGTGCTTTGAAGGACTCTTCCAGGTGGTGGGCTGAAGGCCTTGCCTGGAATTCACTCTTGACCCTTTATGTTCAAAAATTTCCTTCCTTATCAATTACTTCAATGTGTGTCCTTTTCTTTTTCTTTATTTTAAAGAGGATAAAACCAAGGAAAGTAAAATAGAGTAAAGCCAATAAAAAATAAACCAGTATAAGTGATATAAGGCTTCAAAACCTTACAAAACCAACAATAGTTGCCATAATGTCTTTTGTTGTCTTCAATATAACTGTAGATACTAACAGACATAGTAAAAATTGAACAGAACAGAATAGAATAGAAACAACAAAGCCAAAACAGTGAATGCAATAAAGGACTTCAAAACAAGCCACTAGTAAATCCAAAATGACTACCACACTATGTCTTGCTATCTTTGAAATAGCTGCTCCTGCTATCAGATTTAACATAATCAAACAAAACAAAAGAGAATAAAACCCAACCCAACAAACAATGGAAATGATATGGTTTCCCAGTGGGGATCCCTTCCTGGTGAGGCCTGGAGCTCTGCCCCCAGCAATCCGGGAATGGCTCTGGCTTGCTGAGAGAGGTTTGTGTGTGGCTGTCCCCACTCCAGCAGCAGCTGGTGCATGGTGCTGCTTTTGAGGAGGGGATCACCTGGTGAGGCCCCTGATTCTCTCCTCCTGCAGTCCACAAATGGCGCAGACTCATGGAGAGAGGCTTTCTTTTTCTTAAATAACAATGCCAACCTAAATTTTTTGTGTGTGTGATTATAGTTTTCTGATGCCAAAAAGTATATGCTTAGTGTGTGTTTTGTGTGAGACAGCACTACTTGTGGGGTTAGGGACGGTGATGTCTCTAGCCTTGTGTGTCACAACCCAACCCAAGATATAAAGGAATATTTTTATCATCTCAGTGCTTTGAGAGTTAATTCAGAGCATCAAGGGGTAACGTTTCCAACACACAGCTCTGGTCAGTTGCAGTAATTAAGTCAACATATGTATAGTACTTGCTTGACATAAAGTAAGCTCTATATGAAGCATTTGATATTGTTGTAGGTCTTAACATTGTTTTGAAATCAAAAGAAACCACACAATTTGCACAAAGATGTGATGCTAAAGAGAGTACAAGGGAGTGAGGAGAATGCTATACCACTGTTTGGGGGGTCCTCATTATTCCAGGAAAAAACATCATATGCGGACACTTGTATTCTTATGTTCTTACAGTTAATCTGTTCTTACAGTCAACCCCACAATGTGAGTATTATTCCAGCCACTTGACCAGAGGGGAAACTGGAACTCAGAAAGTTGTACAAGAGAGCAAGCTAGTGAGCAGCAATGCACAGTTCTGTCCCACTTACCCGAGCCATACTTTCTTTACTGTTGCACTTACCTGTGCTATATTTTTCTTTTAATGCTACATGCTTTTATTTATATTTTGATAAGGTTTATAGGACAAAGTATTGTCCTGTGGGTAAAAGTTTGAACTGTTCATAAAAAGAGCATCTATTCCTCTTAAAATGAATTACTGTTGCTATCCCCAGAGGTGAATATTGTATAGTGTTTTTGGACAACTGTTGTTGATCACTTACAGTCTTGGAGTTACAAATGTAAAAAATATTCCTGTCAACAGAGAAGTTATGAACAAGTACGAAAACAGAAATGCAAGCAAATGATTACCATCTAACATTACAGTACTTGCTACCTGGGTTCCATATTCAGAGTAGAGTTAAATCAAAGAAAAAGGAGTCTTACCTGAAAGGGGACTGGAGGGAGATTGTGGGGGACACACAGACACCGACTGTAGGACAAATAGGAGTTTGGCAGGCAGATGGTTTGTGGGCATTTTAGGTAGAGAGGACTGTGTGCAAACATGACAGGTTTAAAGCACTGTGGGTATTACAAGTACCCAGCCTTGCTGGCTCAGGAAATTTGAAAAATGAGTGGCAGCAAATGAATCCCTGTGGAAGAGCAAGCACTAGATCCTTGAAAAATGTTTACCTTTTAGTTTTTAGGATAAAAATAATAATTCCTCAGCAATATGATATGACCAAATAAGATATGACATAGAAATATGGAGAACCCAAATCAATTAATATTTTAAATATGCAACTCTGCAAAAATTGAAGATGGCTTAAACATTCAGCAATAGAGGATTGCTTAAAATATATTTTGTCTATACATAAATAAGGAACTGTGCAACTATATAAAAAGAACCAGGCAGATCTCTGTGTCCTAGATCGAATTCTGTAACAAGCAGAGCTAGAAGTTAATTTGAGATGTACAAGGCCAGGGTAGTGATCATAAGGCAGAGGGAGAGAGTCAATAGAAGGTGCTCCGCCAAGTGCCACCAGGCTGAGCAGGTCATGGGATTGTGAAGAGACCCAGCTTGTGGCCTCTGCAGGAGAGTTATAAATATCTCTGCCCCATCTCAGAGCAGTCCATGGAAGAGACAAAGGTAGAAAACTTAACTGCCTGACTCATTGTGTCTCTTGTTTCCAATGTATCAACATTTACCTTCTCAGTTAAGTGTTCTGGACCCTTAGCAGCACATAGGAAGCTGGAATCCATGCTGGATAATTGGTGCTTCATCCAGGCCCCAAAGTGGGAGGAGTCATGGGTGCCAGAGGAGAACTGAGTAAGAGAGGGAAGAGGCTATAGGGGAAATTTAGAAAGGAATCTAAGATTTTTACCCAATATACATTGTTGTAGTCAGTGCTGCAAGGTAATAGGTTTAATGTAGGACATAGTTTGCAAGACTATTTTTATAATATTCACCCAAAAAGTTAAATGCAGAAGAGTACAGGTGATCTTTCCACATATTAGAGATCCAAAGAATCTAGCCAAGGGCCTGGATCCCATTGCAGTGATCTGCATGAGTCCACAGAAGACCTAGAGCCAACTGCAATGCCCTCCACAAGTCCAGCTGGAGACTTACAGCCCACAACAATGTCTCATGCAAGTCTACGTCAAAGATCTGCGCTAGAGAGGCCCAAAGGTCAGTGGTAGAAGCTAGAAAGTCTGTGCTAGTAGGATGAAGGATCTGCCAGCAGACTGAGGGATCTGCACTGTAGACAGCAAGCAATGCTCAAGGTAAGGACCAGAGAACTCCCCTGAAGAGAACCATAGCCATCCTCAGTGATAGCGAGGCCCTGAGCTCCTCTAAGAGTGAGAACAGCTGAGTTCATATCAGGAAAACCAGTGTGATAAACTTCTCCAGGAGGATCAACAGCTCACATCTTCCCCTCCACTTCTCCTTTCATGCAATTGGCAGCAATCCTCAGATGGGCCTTCCACACCCAGAACCATGCTGATTCAGTTCAGACACTGACAGAGCAGATAGACAATTATTTAACCACATGCCTTATGGATCCCTAGCCAGTCAAGATAACAAATCCAGTCATAAGTATACAGTACTTAGTGCTAAAGAAGTTATTTTTGTGGCAAACCCCTGATTTTCATGTTTAAATTGTTAAACAACTTTAACAATAAATTGTGTCCCAGCTTAACCAGGGACAGAAAACTTCTGTAAGGGGTTGAGAATAATTATTTTAGACCATGCAGGCCAGATTCCCTTTGTTACAATTCAACCCCGCAGATGCACAAAAGCAAACATACAGCACATAAACCAATAAGCATGGCTATGCTACAATAAATCTTTATTGGAAGTTTGAGAATTCTACTTGGAGTCCCAATAGAGTTTTGAATTTTTATTACAACACTTTTATGTGTGGTAAATAATCATCTTTTTCTGATGCTTTTCTATCATTAAAAAACAAGAAACCCTTTCTTAGCTTGCTGGCTGTACAAAAACAGGCAGGCCCTATTTGACTTGTGGTTGTAGTGTGCTCATCTATTAGAGTATTATTTCCACATTAAAATGACAACTCCATTCATGTAAAATCGCAGTACTTCTCCTACTAGCAGTTAGCAGTAGGACCTTACTCTATTAGCCACCTAAAGCGTTAGTGCTCTGTTGCTGAGTGCTGATTCGCACTTCGTTCTACCTTGTGTGTCTATTTTGTCATGCACATTCTTGCTTGCGTTGTGTGTTGACTTGAAATGGATTTTGTACTGCAATGAAGGTCATGAAAGAAGATTTAATTCCTCTGTGATTGCCAGTTAATTCATTTGTGGGTATTAGAACCACTTTGATAAGCCACGAACAAGATGCCATATGGAATACCATTTTGTGCTCCCTAGAGCTTCTGCTTTGCCATCTGTCTGTGACTTCCTATGTGGTTATTTTGGCAGCGGGGATTCATCTACCAGAAATGCTTCGCTAAAATGAGGTTTGAAAGTCCAACCCTAAACATATGCCTCTGAGGTTAGATGTATATTTTCAAAATTTTTATGTCTAAAGCATATTAACAATGACCTCTGTTGTGAGACTACAGTTGAATTACAAGTGTATTTCACTGTCACTGGGGTAACTCCCGGATACTAACACTGTGAATGCTGCTAGTGCCCTACCAAAACATTGTTACCATCTCCCTTTTTAAGGTCTGATATGTCAGAACCTTGTCATTTTGCCTAAATAAGCCCTCCATTCTCAAAAATATCTGGAATTTTCCATCTGTAAGAGTAGAAGTCATATTTGTTCATTTTGTTTTTGTGTTTCATTATCTAGTACATTTAGTATTTAGTAGGAGTTCAACAAATTTGTGTTGACTAGAGTTGAAATTCTCAGTTGTACCCTGTAAGTGTTTAGGTCATATCTCCATGCAATCAGCGTCACTAACATGATTTTTCTTAATTTGACACTGGCTTGCTTGAAAAGATATGATTGTTTATGTTGTCTTTGTGATTACAAATGGATATAAAATAAATACTTATACTTTGAAGATGAGTGAAATACTCATTGGAAAGTATTTTTAGATCTTCAGATGGGTGGATAGTATAGCTTGCCCAGGATCACTGGGTGTAAATGAAAGGCTTTGACTTCTGATTGACAGGATCTGTTTAAATTAACTATTTACAAACTCTTTTTTAAAAAAGTGTTTATTTAAAAACCCCTATATTTCCACCTCATGGTAACAAATGAAAACAGAACACATCAGTTACAAGGATATTAAAATATAAATAGTGATAAGTTTCACCATAAAATTTACAAGACCTATCTATATACAGAATAGAGGCTGACTGGAAGATAGTGAGTTCGCGCTCTGTGCCCCATTACACCCCCAGATGACAGGGCTGGTTGGAAGAGGGTAAGACCAACAGGAACCCAGCAAGAAGCTGAATCATGCCTTCCCATGAGCCAGGATCTGCCATGAGGAATAGGAAGAGACCCAACAAAAGCCAAACCATGCCTTCCTGTGAGCCAGGGTCCACCATGCGGAGTGGGAAGAGACCCAGCAAAAAGATGAACTACACTTTCCTGTGAGCCAGCCAGTGCACAGGCTGGGAGACAGGAAAAGCATTGCACACCCCTCCCCATGAGCAACTGGCTGATTCAGAGGAACTCAGGGTGAGAAGATAGCAACTGAGGTGAGAGGAATAGCTTGATATTTGTATTGTTTAGTTTATTTTGCAGGCCTGGGGCTAGTGGTCTGGGCATCTTTTTGGAGGATGGCAGTGTGCATTGTGGCAACTGTGAGGGATTTCCTTCTGTCTTGTTTTTGAAATTCAATGTTTTGTTCCATTTTACTGTTTTGTTTTATTCCTGTATCTGGTAACCTGAGCAACTATTTTGATGATAACAGTATGCAATATAACAACCATTGTTTGGTTTTTGTCATCTTGTTTTGAAAACCTATATACCCACTGTTTCTTTTTTTTAAATTTGCTTTTGTTGTCACTGTTTTTAGGTTTGTTTGCTTCTTGATTTTTTTTGTTTTTTCTTTTTTCTCTGCAAAGTAAAATTTTAAAAAAAGACCAGCAGGAACCCCAAGACCCAGGACAACAGCTTGGAACACAGATGGACACACATCTTTGGAGGGTAAAGTCATCAGCGAAGCCAGTAAGATGGAAGTGTGGAAGCATCTGAAGCAGCAGTGAGAAGCCATCAGTTGGACTCTGGAGAACCCCACCAACAGAAGACTAGTCGCAGCCCCTACATCCAGAGGCTAAGATCTGCTCCATACCCAGCACATCTCCGGGTTGTAACATGGACATTGCCACATAAGTGTAAACACTAGAAGAAGGTAGGTTCTTGGGTAGCTATGAAGAACCAACTACATATGGAGGACATCCCTGAGGCACAGACATCTCTTTTCCTCCTTGAGAGACCTTACTGCTAGTGGTACAGCTATACTATCATGGGAAGTTGGTGGGCATCAGCATAGAAGACAAAATAAAAGAAAAAATAAGATGGAGAATGGCAAGACACAGAGTTGGGGTGCAATTCCAGGTCCCCAGCACAAGCTTGGAACTCAACAAGATGGATGAAATTGGAAGTCAAACGCTGGAACTTCCTGAAATGATAACAACAGAAGTAAAAAAAAAAAAAAAAAAGCAAGTGGAAAGGCTATAGAGAAAATGTACCTCTCACGTACAAAAAGAAATGATGCTTAAAATCAAATATATTAAAGAAGACACAAATAAAAGAATAGATGAGAGCTAGGTATATAGATCAGAGGCATAAGTGCCTCTCTGGCAAGCACAAGCTCTTGAGTTTGATTCCTGGTACCAAAAAAGAAAAAAGAAAGAACAGATGAACTTAGAAAAAGATGAAACAAAAAATTCCCAACATAGGAGAGAAATAGAATCCACAAAACAGATCCAAACAGAGATCCAGGAGATTAAAATGTTCATTGAAATTATATACAACAGATTAACCAAAAGAAAAAAATTCAGATCTTGAAGACAGAATTGTAGCTAGTGAGCATGAAAAGAGAGATATTTTGAAAATAGAAAGATAACATGAGAAATCAATCCAATAGCTACAATACAAAGCAAAGAAGAATAACACAAGATTGATTGGGATAAATGAGAAAGTTGGAGACAGCAAAAATGCCATAACAATTATAAATATATATGCACCTAATACATGAACACCCAGCTATATAAGACAGTTATTGGTAGATACAGAAAATCAAATAAGCAATAGCATAGTTGTAACAGGAAATCTCAATACCCCATTGGCACAGAGAGATCAATTAGAAAATCAGCAAAGAAATATCAGAGCTGAACCAAACTGGTGAACAAATGGAGTTAATAAGAAGAAGCCATGCATCAAAGTCACGTGCCAGTGACCTGGAGAGATTTGGTTAGAAGCAGCCATGCCCTGAGGCCTTGCTGCCCCTGGGGGCGAATCAGTGAACCACTGCCCCGTGCCTGTTCACCACTCCAGGAAACCCAGATTGGAGGAACCTAGCTGCCTAGTCTAATCCACTACACTGAAGGACTGGCAACCAATGCAGAAAATACCTAGGATGCAGCACTGGGATGATTTGGTGGAACACAGGAAAATGTCAAGATGAAGGAGCAAAATATAATCTCAAACCTCCAACCCACACAGAACAAGTTTAGGAGACACAGACATAGTAGAAATTAGAGGTCACATACTTGAAATTTCTGAAAAGATAACAACTGAAGTAAAAAAGCAACTTAGTTCTTGTATTGTTTGGATAATTTTATACGCATATGTCTGATGGTCTGGACATCTATTTTGAAGACAATAAGTAGCATTATGGTGAGCATTATTGATTTCCTATTATACTGTTGTGAAATCCTGTATTACTTTCACTGTTTTGTTTTGACTGGCTTTGTTCTGTTTTATCTTGTTTGGTTTAGTTCTCTTTAAAAAAATAAAAATAATCCTGCTGCTATAAACATGGATGTGCATATATCACCATGGTATGGTGTTTTTAATTCTTCTGGGAAAATACTCAGAAGAGGAATAGCTGAGTTAAAGGGGAGCTCTAATCCTAGGTTTTTGAGTAATCTCCATGCTAATTTTCATGGGGGTTGCACTAGTCTACACTTTCACCAATAATGGAAAAGGGTTTCTTTTCCCTCACAGCCCTTCCAGGATTTGGTGTGGGTTAATTTCTTTATAATAGCCATTCTTTTGGGAATGAGATGGAATCTCAGTGTTTTTTAATTGGTATCCCTCAAGTGGGCAGTGACATTGAATGTTTCTTCGTGTATTTGTTTGCCGTTTGTATTTCTTCATTTGAGAAGTGAGTGTTCCTCTCAAATGCTCATTTTTGAATTGAATCTCTAAATTTGAGACGTCTTTTTTCACATTCTTTGTATGTTCTCAATAGTAATCCTTTGTCTGATAAACAGCTGGCAAACATTTTTTCCCAGATTGTAGGTTGTTTCTTGACTCTGTTGATGGTTTCTGTAACTGTGAAAAAGCTTTTTAATAAGATGAAATTGCAGTTGTCGAGTCTTTGTGATAGTTCTGTTCAATCAGGATTTTATCCTAAACTCCTTGCCTATACCAATATCTTCAAGAGTTTTACCTATTCTGTCTTCCTGCAGATTTATAATTTCTGTTTTAATATTTAGACCTTTAATCCATTTCAAATTGAGTTTAGTGCATGGTGAAAGATATGGGTCCAATTTTAATCTTTGGCATGTGAAAAGCCAGTTTTTCCAGCACCATGTATTAAAGAGGCTTTGCTTTTTCCAGTGAATGTGGTTGGTATATTTGTCAAAGATAAAGTGACTGTGTATGTCTGGAGTCATTTCTGCATCTTTAAATCTGTTTCACTGATGCTTGGGTCTATTTTTTGCCAGTACCACCCTGTTTTTATTCTTCACAAATTCTAAGAGTTAAAAAACAAAACAAAACAAAACCCCCATTTACTCTCTTAGACCCCCTGTGATCTCTGAAACAAAAGCAATAATCACTGTACTGATCCTTTGAAGAACTTATACAAGAATTTACCAAGATGGTATGAGCGATGAGACCTTACAAATGAAAACTCATCATGCCTATGGTGTGACCCTCTTCAGCTTGCTTCAATATCTTGATCCAAGATGACAACTATAACACCACCAGTCATATCTTTCCAGCCAGCAAGACAGCAATAAGGAAGCACAAAGAGAGAATCAATTGTCTTTTAAAGAGGCTTCCTAAAAGTTGCCATGCCTTTCTGCTTATATCTTACTGGCCACCAGCCTGGATTATTGTGCCCCAGCCTCTCCCTGTCATGTTCCCGCTGTGCCTCTGGGCTCCGTGTCTCCTGATGTGGCAACAGTTATGGCTGCTCCTCCTGGTGCCTCAACTTCTGCAGTGGACTGCACTGATCTCAGGGCCTCCTAGGGTGGACTAAACCCCACTCTTTGCAAAACTCTGATCTCCTAGCTGTGTCACCCCTAATCCTAACCCTTAATCCCCGCAGCTAAAGTAAGGGTGGTCCTCTGGTCCTTTGCTCCCTCCAGAGGTTGACCCCACCTTAGGAGATGACTGAGAGTTTGAGAGTTTGTTTCTACTCCAAGACCCAGATTCTGCCAGAGTACTGGCCATGCCCCCTCCAACCTCCAGCCAAATCAGTTCTCATTAGGATCTGCAAGACAGGCTTACTTGGCAAGCGAGGATCCCAGAGCTGGTTTCGGTGCTAGATGGGCATCACAATCAGACTCTAACTCTGCCTGCTGGAGTGAGAAGTAAGATTCAGATGATGGTTTAGCTCAAGCTGTGAACCACCAGTCGTTTGAAACACATGGTTCCCATCTAGATAGAATTCAAAAGCAGCAAAATTTACTTTTCCAACTCCAAACCAGAAGAAGCATCTAGCTTAACATTAGCAACATACTAAGGCTTTTGGTGGAACTCTTCATCACTTTTCGAATCCTAAGCTTCAGAAACAAATCTTCCAAGATGATTATGAAGGGCCAAGTATGAATATAGCTGACCATGACATCTTACATTTGGAATCTGAGCTTCCACAGCCCTCTGAGCAGGCTGAACTTGCCCAATTCTAGCTGGTGACCCAAACTTAGAATCCAGAGACTCCTGAAATCCAGTTCTTTTCACCTCAGCAAGAAGCCCCATGACAACTCTCAGAGCCCTCCAAGGAAGTTGAACATTCTTCAACCCAGCAGAAGACCCCAGCTCGGCGTGAACTTGCTAATGAGCAGAGTAGAGGTTAGCTGTCGTTTGGACGTAAATGCTCTATCTCTAAGTAGTCACGAAGCTTATGACTCAGAGTTACTGAATGTCACCATTAAACCTGTGGGTATGAAGTTTACAATAAATGCAGCATCCAGAATTGCCTAAACAGGTTAAGTCTTCTCTAAACAATCAAAAAGCCATGGCTCAGACTCCAGATAAACCAATAGGTAAACACTTCATCAGGACATCCCAGCTCAGGCTTCAGAGCTACCTGAGAAAGTAGACCTTTTCCATTCCCCCAGGAAGCTGCAGTTGTACTTTCAGAGCTATGTAATGAGATGCAACCTTTTCCAGTTGAGAAGACAACCCCATCTCAGCCTGCAAAGCTCCCTCAGCAGGCGGAACAATCTCCAGTGTTGCCTTCAGCCAAGATGCTCCTCCAGAAGGGAGGTAGAACTCCCTCCAACCCAGCAGGTGGTCCTATCTCAGCTTCCAAAGCCAGCTTCCTGAATATTATTAGCTGACAGTTCCAACACCAGGTCAGGATCAACCCCAGTATTCAGCATTGCCCACACATCAGGTTTCAGCCTTTGGAGCTGGATCTCACCATAACTCCAGAGCTTGCAACAGAGATTGAGCTTTCTCCAACCATGCAGAAGCCCCAAACTCAGTCTTCATAACCACCCAATGAAGTTGTTATAGCCCAATATCCAGAATATCAGGTGTGAAGAGTTCCAATACCAGGTCAGGCTTAAGCTCGGTATCCAATATTCTCCAGTGTCAATTTCAGCCTTTGGAATTGGAACTGACCATTACTCTAGGATCATTAAACTTTCTACAGTCCTGAAGACAACAACTCAGTACCCTGAGGTGAAAATTCTACCTCCAGACCACACAGAGATGGTGAACATTTTAGATCTTTCAGTGATGCAAACAGCCTACTCTGGCACACCTGCCATAGCTTTGCCACAATAGACATAGAGGTTCAACATTCAAATGTAACTGATGTCACAATTCAACCAACCTTTGGATCTGGAATTTACCTTAACTCTAGAATTCAGTACGGAGGTCGAACTTTCTCCCACCATCCAGGAGATCCTATCTCATCCTATAAAGTCACATAAAGTGGTTTTAACTCCACCTCCAATGCATTATGAACGACAGTTTTATTTTCTGGAAGGCCCTTTTCTGGTTTGTTTTACAGATATGTATAGTCTAATGTCCCAGGGAGTATCTTCTTCTTGATCCTTGAACTACCTTGGAGAGCAAGGCTGGACTCTGGAAGCCCTCTGGAAGCAGCAATGGAAAGATTTGCAGAACGTGTGCGTATGAGTGTGTGTGTGTGTGTGTGTGTGTGTGTGTTTTAGGATGTTCATGGTGAGGCCAGCAAAAGCCCACTTTGAAAATCCAGCTCTTGTCTTCTGGACTGGTTAACACACTTCAGGAAACAACAAGCTTCACTCAGTTCAACTCTGCCATCCTCCAGGGCCTTCTGAGGATCACTCCCCTAGCCATCTGCTTCACTGACCTAACAGGACTACAAGACTGCTGACTTTAACCGCTCCCCATAAGGAAGGCTTTGGGTACTGACTGGCTGCTGTGCCTGAGGGGTGCTAGGTGCCTGGGTATTATAGTTTAGATCTAAACTTCCCCCTAGAAGTTTCACGTGTTTAGAAAGTGATTGGGTCAGAGAGGTGCTATAATTACCAGTGAAGTCACCTATTGAGTACAGTAGCAGAATGTGCTGCTAGGAGGGGCCTATTTGGAGGGGGTCTCTGGGCATGGGACCTGTAAGCGTATATTCTTGTGTCATGTTCTTCCTTTCTCTCTCTGCTTCCTGGCTGCCATGGGATGAAGAGTTGTTCTTCACCCAACCCTTTCCACTACACCCTCTCTGCCTTGGAACCTGTCACCATGGATTGAAACAGTGGGTCAAAATAAACCTATTCTTCTTTAAATTGTAGGTGTCAGGTTATATTGTACCAGGGATGTGAAAGTAAGATGCTGGGAAAGTGACTCGTGCTTGTGGCACCATCTAGGGTGCCAGAGGACACTTGGGCAGGAAGCAGGCACATCAGTGCTGGTGTGTGCTAACGTCTAGGTCATGGAGGAAGGGTGAGGCCTGCACAGTGTGAAGCCCCACCTCCCGGCGTGGTCGGTTGGCTGGCATACTTTACCGGGGTTTCACTGAATTCCAACAATAGCCATGCCTTAAGGGACTGTTCTAAGTATGTTACATTACATATCTTGATTCATTTAATTCTCTTTGAAGAATTCTTACCCTCATTTTACTGATAAGGACATCAACATCAGAAAGGATGGGCACTCCTTCAATATCAGAAAACTGATGACTAGGAAACTGGCTCCTGAGTCCACTAGACAGTATGTAAGCCCCTTGATGATAATTACAATGCAGACTCAAGGGACTCTTCAACCCTGTCCCATCCTATTTGTGATCTGGAACACAGGGTATCTGTCGGCTTTCACGTATCTGGAAACAACCAAGCGTCCCACATTCTGCCGCTCCTTGCGTAAGGAAAACCTCACCTGCGGATCTCACTGGTGGGCGGTAGCATTCAGGAGGAGCCAGGAGACAGGTTCAGGCAGAGGAGCTTTTCTTCTCTGGTTAACACACTTTCAGCCTCACCTGGCAAGTGCTTGGCGTGGGGGCTGGGGATAAATAGAGCCTCTCAGGCATCTCCATGAGTGATCACTATGTCCAAGGACACGTACGTCATCTGCAATCCATCCGCAGATCCCTCCAGCCTCTTCTCTACAACCTGGATGGCAGCCTGAAGACTGAAACCTCTGCAGTCAATTCTCTGGCACTGACAGCATTTCTTCTGAGGCAGCCACTCCCAAGGAGACTCACGTGACACCAGAGGGAGCTGGGAGTGGGGCAGGAGCTTTCCTCACCATGACAGTCCCTCAGTCTTGGAGCCAGCGTTGCAGCCTCCTGGATACTGACAATGAGAAGTGAAGTCTTAGTCCTCTTCTCATTGCTGGAACAAAACATCTGACATCCACAAGTTCAGGAGGGAAAGGTATATTTCAGCTCACAGTTGTAGATGTTTTAGTCCGTAGTTGGCTGGTTCCAAGGCAGGGCAGCATGGCAGAGGGGCACGGTAGAGGAGAAACAGTCCACACTGTGGCAGGCGGAATGCAGTCAGCCATAAAGGCAGGAGAGACAAACATCCTTTCAGGCCAGGCCCACAATGACTCCTCCCACCAGGCTTCCCTTCCTGACTATAGAGCCAGCTATAAACCCAGCAATGGACTAACCCAGCATCACACACCCATGATCCAGCCACTTTCAAAAGCCCCACCCATGAGTGCATAAGGCTGTGGGGAGACATCTAAATATAACAACTGTTTTATTTTTTTCCTTAATGGATATCATCATCCCATCCACTATATTTAGATTTTTGCCCACTCTAAGATCCACATTGGCAAAAAATTTTGTCTTTACCATTCATAGCTCTTTTCTGATGCCTAGAATAATGCCTGGTACATAGTAGATGCTCCACAAATAAATGCATGTTCAAGAAACAATGAGCCCTTCTTTAGTTAAAACATTTGGAAATATACTTTTGTGTAGCTAACATTTTAATCTAGAATGAAGGGGTCCAAGTTTATCTGAATATTATAAGACTTTAAAGAATGACTGGAAGTGCTTCCAATGCCCAAATGGAGAGTATGTCTATGTATTTGTTTTAATTGAGAAATTAATTTATACCAGATATTTTCCACTGATTATCTTAATTAATCCTCCCAAACTACTTTAATGAAAGTATTATTCTCTTTTTATAGAAGAAGAAATAGAGGCTTTAGAAAAATTGCATAAATTGCTCGAGGACATCAGTTGGTAGGTGATAGGGCTGACCTTTGGGCACAGGCAGTTTGACAGACAGGACACTCTTCATGTCGCACTGTTTACAGCAGTCGTTGCCAAGCATGACTTCTCAGAAACTAGCTGAGCAACTCCACTCACGTTATTTCTCCTAACATAGCTCTGGGGCACATATACATGGTTCTAAAACAGTCTCGGAGAAAGTGTAGCTGAGAGTTCAGGGAGCTGCTTATATTAAGATTTCTAATTCTCTGTGCATGCAAGACCATGAGCCACACTCCATGCAGAATTCTGGATTTGTCAGCTAAGGTTACGTTTGCATGGGGATTCTTGCCTGGCCTTTAAAAATCTTTTATCCAAATTATGTTTATCACTCAAGGTACAGCCCAAATGTGAAGACTTTATTAAGTCAAGGGTTAATGCTTTTTGCTCTGAGCCATGAGAGTAATTTACAATTCTTTCTACCTTATACTGAGTTAACCTATAGATTTCTGAGTTGATTTCAACATTTCTCCAGTGTAGAAATGAGAACTATACAAACCTCTGCAAACCAGTGAGCAGGGACTCTGCCACATCTCTGTGTCTCTCATAATACTAAGTGCAAGAGCCACATTTGTGCTTAAAGAATGAATTCTGGACTCGTGTGTAACCTTCATTCCTCTTCCATTGACTCAGCACTTTACTATCCAGGACACCACGGACCGTGCTCTGTGTTAGGTGGGAGCAAATGTTGCTCTCCAAGCAGAGCCCCATTGTAGAGGGTGGAGACAGACCCTGAAGACACCAGTACTGAGCAATGCTGAGCAGCGATTTGCAAAAGAGATGTGAGCTGGGCTGCCTGTCTCCTCTGGCCTGGTGCTGGATGAAGACCCCCTTGAAGGATGTGTGAATCAAGTCTGAGAGTGAAAAGGAAACAACTTCTTCAGAAAGTAGAGGCTGAGAGCTCCAAATGGAGGAAGCAACAGCACATGGGCTTAGGAGGAGAGACAGGAAATGGAAAGGGGAAATGTGAGCAAGACTGAATGGACAGGGAAAGCAGGAGAGGAGATATACAATAGCAGATGCTCGAAAAACTACTATATTTTCAAAAAATAAATTGAGTATTGCAACCTTCTTACTAGGTTAAGAAGAGAGTTATGTTAGGGATGAGTTCGTCCCTGCTGTGTTATATTTTAGAATCTAATGTTCTGTTGATTGTACAACAGCTGGATTATCTATTTAACAAACCAAGACTCTGTCAATGACCACAGCACAGTGAAACATTTCCAGGACCTCAGTGTATCTCCATGGGTCATACCGTAACGAATACTGCTCCCTATTTTCGCTTCAGATTTCATGGACGCTAAAGAGTAGTAACAGTGATTGGAATTAACTTACTAATGCAGATTTTTCTTGATTGTGTCCAAATCTCAGTGGTGCCAATCGTCTGAGTATAATTAACTGCTTAGAGCTGTGCTGCTTACCGTGCTGGGTGCAACAGCACTGATGTATGAACTGTGTGTTACCTGCCTGTCATGAGAGAGGTGCCGGATTGAGAGTAACTAGAAACCTTCAGAGCAGTTTAATACATGCAATCAAGCTGCCTGACTGACGTTTGCACTTGTACTTTTCACTTTAGGTTTTGTGTAAAGGTATGTTTAGATAATGATAGAAATGTTATCAAGAGTGGAAAACTCCAAGTAAGAGTCCTGACTGTTGACATCACCAAGAAAGTCTTGCTATGAAAGAAATTTGTCAGCGGAAAGGAATAATGTGCTTAGTGATGTAAGAAACGTTATAAATGATGAAGAGGCCAAGTGTAAAATTCAAGACTATCTTCTTTTCAGTTTGCAATGTTAACCTACTCTCGTTAATGCATTTGATGCTTATCGTGGGGAAATTTCTGCTGAGAATGCTTAAAATGTAGAGTAAAACTTTGATGTTTCAGTAAGATAAACTAGTGTCCCAAATTTTTTTTAAATTTTATTTTAAAGGGGGTAAAATTAAACACAACAAAACAGAACAGAATGGGACATAAGAAAGCACAAACCCCAAAGCTAGACAACCAGAGATCCTTACCATCTGTCATATTGCCTCTTGTTTTCTTCCAAATGGCCGTCTATATCTTTGCATATGGGGAGCTCATACCAAATAACATAGCCAATCTTTTCAAAAGATGTGTAGTTAACTGGCTCCCACTTGCTAAGGGGGGGCCATGGGACAGGGGACAGGATGACACAAGATGTCTGACTCTCAGCCTGCTGGCTGGCAGACCCACAGCCACCCCCCAGAGAGGGGAGGAGTTCCCTGTTCTCCCGGCACCCTGAGTCAACCACATGGTGCAGGTCCCGAGGCGCCAGAATCTCTCTCCTGCCGGCCACCGAAAGTCTGTCACACTCACCTGCTGTTTCTTTCTGATGAATTGACCATTACATTTCCAAAGTTCTGAAATGGCCAACAAACCACAGAACGAATTCTCTTTAAGCTCCTGTTTGAAACCAGCAGCTATAGCAATCTTCTGGCCTTGCTTCAGGGCCATTAGTGTCCCCAATTTTAAAAGAGATTAAAAAAGACTTTCACATTTTGTTATTATCTAATATATTTGTATTTTTAATGATCTTAATGTTCTAGGAAAGGAAATAAAACATTTTTTTTTGAGAAAAGAAAATGGAAAACTAGAAGTTAGAAACTTGTAGTAATATTGTTTCTGTAAACTGTTATGACTTTAACCAAACACTATTCAATAGGTGATGAGCAGATATTTCACATTTTTGAAAAGTTATAATCAATTTCATAGAACTTTTTGAATTTTATTTTCTAAATATAGAAATTTCTTGGAATCAAAATTTATTTTTTCATCCATAGGTAATATATATTTAGCTAAAAATCTATGAAATAAATTGTTAAAACTTGCTCCTAATTAAGGATTAAGCTAAATTATTTTAGATGATAGTTAATAAACATCCTTAGTTTGCTGAAATTGCTTTCATTTCTCTTTATTTCTATCACCATATTTTTAAAGCAGTTTCAGTATCTTTCTGTCACCATATGTTTGAGTGTTACTAAAATAAAATATGGGAATAGTTTATATTTATCCTCTGTAAATTGTGTTGCCGCCAATCCAACCCATATTAGTTAAATGAGCAAGAAGCAAGCTCATTTTTCACATTAAACATTTTAAAAGGCTATATACAGTGTGCTCTTCAGAATGTGTCATTTGTATTGGCATTTAACACGAGCAATCATTATTTCCTTCGTAACTTTTTTTAGTTATGGCTGAAGAACAAAAACTTATGATTGAATAGCCAATCTTCCTATTAAGTGTCTGTATGTAAACTTTCAACAAATAGTGTATACACTTTTTATAGTTTGTTTCTTTTGGACATTTATTAGACTATAATTTGTGTCTGTTGACCCCAATAATCAAAAAGAAAATTTTATTTTGCATATTATTTTAAATTTTTCTCAAACTTCATTTTTATTATATTTCCTAACATATATGTTTCTGACAAATTGGAAATAAAAACAAGCATCTAAGAGCAACACTTCGTCCAAACCACATACTGCTTGAGAAGTACTGGTGTAGGGAACATTCCCTATGTTACTATAAACAACCAGGCACTCTATTTATTGGATAATTAACTAAAATTTTTCTTTTTCATATTAAATTCCAGAGTTGAATAAGCACTATTATTTTAAAAATGATTTAAGTGAATATATTACTTGCTAGAAAAATATATTTACATAGTTAATAAGTTAGCATTTAGAAATTAGAGAAATGTGACCCTTTAAACTTGACATTTAGAAATGTTTCCTCTCTGATTACAGATTACTTCTGTCTTGGAGCTCACATGAATGGAACTGCGCGGTTTCTTTTCTCTGAGTCTACCCTCTCACTATGTGCCTCTTTTGTTTTAAGGCTCGGGGTTAAATTTATACATGAAGGCAAACGCTGCCAACACAACTTCCTTGATCCATCTACCCCACCCTGAGGTTGAATAAATTGCTTTCTAAAGTCTATATACATTTACCATCCAGTTTCTTGGCCTAAGTCCCATTCTGTCTCCTTAGATGACTTTATATCTGCCTTGCTTCCTTGTGGATTGTTCTTATATTTTAACTTGTAGGCATATTGCAGTTTATTTTCAACAAATCTGTATTTTATTTTATAGTATTATCAATCTGAAATTATTGGAAAATTTAAAAAAACTCACAGATAGTCAGAGAGGTACTGAAACATAAAAGCAACCTACCAGGAAGCAAAGCAAATGTAAAGTCATCTGAGGAAACAAAGAATGAGCCCTAAGCCAGGAAATCAGATGGGAAATATAAACATACTTTAAAAGTAACTTGGGTCAGTGACTCAGGGAAGCTGTGTCAGCAGAGCCCACCCTCATATGTGTTCTGCTGAGGGGACTGTGAGCCTTTCCACAGCAGGCCAGGCCAATGCAGGTCCTGCCAGACAGCTCTCCTCAGTGCTCCGAAAGCTTCCATGCTTACTGCTCCTATGTGGTGACAACTCAGCTTCCCGTGGCGCTCTGTTGACTGGGCTGCTATGACTAATTAACATCTACTGGCAGCCTATCACCTATACCAGCTCATTTCTCACGTGTCTGGAGGCTGGATGTCTTGATCGAGATGCCAGAAATTTGGTGTCGAGAGAGTTCTTGATTTATGGTTTATAGAGGTATCTTTCTGCAGTGTCCTCACATGGAGGAAGGAGTGAGCAAGCACTCAAACTTTTTTTTAAAATAAGGATACTAATCACATGCATTCAGGTTCCACCCTCATGATCTCATGACTTTTGCAATTCCTCACCTCAAAATATCATCATGCTGGGATTACAATTTCAGCATCCTGATGCTGGGGAGACAGTGTGCAGTCCATTGCAAGGTGATAAGCTTGTAGTGACGTTGCGCCTCAAGTTAGATTTGTTTGAAGTTGAAGAGAATCTTAGAGAAATAGAGGTAACAATTACCAAAGTCCCACAAGTTGTTCATCAGTTTAGAATTCAAATTCAAATTTGAAATTTTTCTTTCCACTTCTAAATTATAAATGGAAATGCTAAGCATTATAATAGATAAATTATTAATATGAAGCAATTAGATTTCAAATTAGAAATGAGAGGAATAAATGCCAGCACCTTTTGAAATGAATGCCTGAAATATTATAAGAATACACTGTGGAAATAAAATTTCAATGAAACCTGGGTTTCTCATCACTGTAGCATATCTAGTGGTTGGACAAGTTGGGATTCTCTTTAAATTCTCTATTTTTAAACATAGTGCTTTAAGAATTGATAATTTGTGACTTGTATTCTATAGATTTATCATCACATTAAATAGAAAAACTGAATGCTAGAAGACATGAGGTCAATTTTTGTTTTTTGTGCTTATGGTATAAGTTATGTTATTTAAGATAGATGATATAACATCTCTGAGGCTTGCTCTTCTCATCCTTAAAACAAGAATAGTCTTTGTGTAGTGGTGTCATCAAAATGATCCTAAAAGAGTCACTAACTTGCCAGAAAAAGCCATGAGAGATTGCCAAATTTCAGTTAATATTACTCATTTTAATATCTACATGAACAATATGAGCCTAGAGAGTACATGAATAAATGAATTATACCCACAGAATTCTACGGTTTTTAAATGTCAGCTGGAGGACATTGGAATTTAAAGCCAAAGAAATGAGAAAATAATTAAAGTGATCAACATAGGTAGGAATTACAAGCTTTTAGGGATCCACAGAAGGATTAGGTGATAAGTAAAAAAAAAAAACAAAACTAGCCAAATGTAGGAATCTTCATATAATTTCAAAATATTTTGGCTCTTTTTTAAAAACATGAAAATATCTCATTCGGGTCACCAGCAAAAACTCAGTAAGCAGCTTGGTCAGGTCATTTTGTAACCTCAAGAAGCAAAGAAAGCAATCTAAAAACAACCAAGCAACTTAGTGACTTAACAAGACCCTTCCCCCCAAAAGACAAAAAGAATCTCTGTTAGTCCATCAAAAAGAACAGTTTGTGCTCATTGTTTGATTATTTTTGTGTCTAGCTCTTGTAACCTGAACAACTACTTCTAAGATAACAATATGCAGTATATTAACTAACATTAATTTCCTACTTTTTTTTTACTTCTATATCATTTATCCTTTTTTTCTGTTTTGCTTTTTTTAAAAAAAAAAAGACAAGAAAATGTGGGAATGTAGCTCAGTGGGAGGGCCTGGGTTCAATTACAGGAAAAGGGAAAAAAATTGAACTAAGAACTCCCCCTTTCCAAATTATGAGGGACAACAGAGTCATTTCTTAATGGATAAGAATTTTTCATTTCTGGAAAAATTTATTTATTTATTTATTGCTGTTAGTTTGTGAATTCTTAACATTACTCTCATGGATGACTAAAAGACCCAGCAGCTTCTAAGGGTTTATGTATTTTCCTTTCTTCCTTTGGACTGAATGTAGAAGACAATATGGATTTGACCAAGTTCATGTACATTTGACATAGCTGTCCCCTGGTCACCCTCGGTATTCCTGGCTCTGCCAGGCTCTTTTTCTGGTGATTATTTTTTGTTTATCTTAAACAATGGAGAGACAGAGTAGTGAGTCCGTGCAAACCATCACCACACCTGAGTACAAGCTCAGCCCTTCTGTAATCCAGAACCTTTCATTAGATTAATTTGGCAGTCAGAGACTAGAATTTAGTAGAAACGCTTCCCCTTAGCTTTGCTTTTTTGTGTTCTTCAGGCAGGCATTGATTTCGTTTCTTGGCTTGCTAAGCATCTGCAACTTGAGCACTCTCATTTTCTCTGTAATTTTTATGGCAATTATAATTGAGCTTCATAAATTCTACTCCTTTAATCCTGTGAAATTTTTGGACATCTTTCTGTTTGAAGGTAGGTTTGTAGGAGCTTCCTCCACATAAACTTTTTTCTTTAGGCTTGTTCTGTAATTGCTCTGGAAACCACGCACTCAGTCAGAATGGAAGCATTTAGAAAACCTCCCTAAATGGGAGAGGCAGGAGAGCTAAAGTATCCAGGGCCTTGCTTGAGGGACAAGGCTGATTGGTGCTCAGATTTGCTCTGCAGGCTGAGGATGAAAACTGAAGTGCTGGGAGACTTTTAGAAGCTGTGTATGTAGGGGTAGAGACGAGGCTTGAGAGACAGTCAGAAAGGACAACAGAGACTGGAGGGGAGGACGCAGAAGGAAGACTGGAGACAGGAAGAGAAGTGAGCGAAGAGGTATGATTAAGCTAAGCTTCACGTTTCCCCATAAAATCTGTGGTTCAATGTTTAAGCCAAATAATTTTTTTTTTTTTTTGCTTTAGAACAGTTGGAAGTTTACAGAAAAAGTTGTGAAACAGTACATAAAGTTCCCAATGTACTCTATCTTACACCCACTTTGCCCTGTTGTAAACATCTCACATTATTATATTTGCCACAATTAGTGAGCCAATATTGATACATTCTTATTTTTATTTTATTTTTTATTAGTGAATGTTTGTAGTACATAATCTCTACATTCCTTGTGCAGAATTGGTACCCGTACATAACACATCTTAATTCCTTTTTTCATCTCTATTTCCTTCCCTCCCACCCCAGCCATTGTTATGAACCAAAGTCTACACTTTAAGTATCTATTGTTTTTCATTTAGTGTCTTTGTTTTTGTTACAAGATCCAGGTTCCTCTTGGCTATGGCAATTTCCCTGACTTCCCTTGATTTGATGACCTTGATGGTTTTGAAGAATATTGGCCAGATATTTTGCAGAGTGTGTTTCAGTTGTGATTTGTCTGATTTTTTTTCATGATTAGACTGAAATTATGAGTTTGGGGAAGGAAGATTATAGAGGTAAAGTGACATTCCAATTACATCGTATTAAAGGTACATGCTATCCACATGACTCATCTCTCTCAAAGTCGGTTTATAGGACCTGTTTGTCATTTTCTCCACTGTTGTTAACCTCCTTTCCACACTGTTCTCTTGGAGAGAAAGTCGAGAAAGTCACACTTAAGGAATCAGAATATCTACATAAATTATTTGAGATTCTCCATTGGAGATTTGTCTCTTTTCCCCACCTGCTTGTTTATTCAATCATTTATCAATACAGATACGAATTTATGGATGGTTATTCTATATTTCGGATCATAGTTCAATATTTATTTATTTTGTTTTCCCCATTGTTTCAGTTTTAGCTCCTAAGACATCTTTTGTTTGGCTCCTGTGTTTATCTGAGATACTCCTTAAACATGTGTGTGTGTGTGTGTGTCCCCGTATGTGTGTTTTAAATGTTCTTCCTGGCACTATGGATGCTCCTGGATTATCTTGCACATTTCTTGACCCATGTCTAGAATCTAGTCATTTTTTTCTGATTCCTTTATCGGAGATTGGAATTAGAGACCAAGATCTGATTGCTAGCTGTGCTCATTCCTATTGGGATGCCATTGCTTTACACACACACACACACAACCATCTGTTATGGTTTGATTGTCTGCTCTAAAATCTATGTTGGAATTTAATTACCATTTGGGCAATATTAGGAGGTGAGGCTGTAAAGAGAAAATTAAGTCATGAGAGCTCCCCTCTTCTGGTGGAATTGGTGCCACTATAAATAGGCAAGATGGGCCCACTCTTGTCTTTTGTCTTCATCTTTCACTTTCTACCATGTGATGTCTGAGCTACAAGGGCTATGTCCAATGCCAGTGTCTTGATACTGGACTTTCCAAGCCTCCACAATTGGACCAATAATCTTTATTTTAAATGAAACACTCAGTCTCAAGCATTGTTATAGAGAATAGTGTGGACTGAGATGCCAACTATATCTATATTAAGGTAAACATCAGTTTTCACTTGATCTCTTGGACTCTAAGCCATTACTGTGTGTATATCTTTAGCCTCTTCCGCTTGAGTACTTATAAATTCCTACTCTAACAGTGTGGAGCCATAGGTGTATTAAAATATGCAGTTTTACTGTGCATATATATTGGCATCAAATTTTGAATCCGTCACTCAGTAGGAAACACCTATTTCAGCTAGAACACAGGGGCTCATGCATGGTTTCTTACGACATTAGTCTTTCAGACTCGGCTCACATCCAAAGTACTTAGATTAACACCTTTCTCCCCCAACCCTACAAATTGTTCCATACATTTGCAACACAGTTAGATTGTCTTGTCACATCCTGCATTTCCTCCTAGCATTTCCTGTCTTTCTAAATGGTGTTTTTATAATGTGCATGTATTAACGTTTGCCTTTTGTGCTGTGAAGTTCTGTGGGTTTTGATGAATTCCATGTGCCACACTAACAGTAACACCAACTCTTCCACCTCCTTAAAAATAACCCTTGTGTTTCACCTACTCAGCCACTCATTGTCAACCCATGGAAACCATTGCTCTTTCTATGGTAGCTATAGCTTTGCTAAATGGAAGTAGGTGTTTTTGCCAGAAGGTAAAAGGGGAAATGTTTCAAAATACTAAATCTGGCTCAAGATGTGTGGGGAGAGGAACAGGAGCCAGAGATATGGGCCACTGCTGCAGGGATCACATTTGTGCTCAAAACCAGAATGGAATCCCCTTATTTTTGGAGAGTCATTTTATTCCAGGAATGACTGAAAACTTTTTATTGACTACTTACTATGTACTTAGATGTTGAGAGGACAATAAAGAACAAGACAGTCCTTTTAAAACATGCACTTTAATTTGTAGGTGGTAAAAAGGGGAAGGGAAGTATTTTGGTTTTATACCTAATTAAAAATATACCCACTATCTCCCACTGAGGACTTGTGATTTATTTTCTGCTTAGCACCATGAATAAAGTTAAGAAATGACTTAGAATAATAATTATAAATGAGTAGGAATTCAAGAGTAGTCTCAGAGCTTAAAAACAACAACCTAGATATACTGACCTGGGGAGCAGCTTTGGTGGGCAGCCCTGGCAGCTTCCCCATCAGGCTGTCCTGTCCCCTCCCACCCAAGCCAGGACTCAGGTGCTTTAAGGCAAGCCATTTCTGGGTAGAATAGTTGTGCATATCACAGCTTTCTGTGTTTCCTCTAAATTCAGCATAGAAAAATACTCATCTGAAATCAAGAACCCCCACCCTATCCCCACTGAACTCCTAAAATATCATGGTCCTCTTGTGCTGTTTTTCCAGAGAAACCCAACCATGTGCTGGAAATGGGAGAACAGGGAAAAAAAAAAAAAAAAAAAACCAGCCTGCTTCAGGAGAATCAAAGGCTGTTGTTCCTAGGGGTCAATGGAGAGCCATTAGCCCAGGCTGGGCTTCCAGTTCTCTCTGCAAATTCCCACAATGGGTCCTGCCACCCAGCCCCAGAGGCAAGTGTAAGCTGTCGCCTTGGCTGGGTAGCTGGAGTTTCACCACAAAGGGAAACTGTTAAGATTCCTTAACAATGGGAATTACACTGCCCTGAGCAAGAGGGCTCTCTGGTGTTTTTGTTTTATTTGTTGATGGGTAGAGACCCAATGTACAGCCCAATTCCTGTGTCTTTTCATACACTTAACAGTCAATGGCTCTTATGTGGATTTGCCCCAACTCCACAAAGGTCAGCCCAGGTGGAACTAGACAACGAGGACCTTGTCCAGCCCATTATTTATTGCCCCTGTACTTGGAGGTTGAGGTAAGGCTGGGGTGGGACACGACCGTGAACTTGACACAGACCCACCCACCAGGACCACAGTCTATCTGAAGGCACAGGCTCCCAACACTATTTTAAGCTGTTCTCTCTGACAAAGCAGCAGCCCAGGGAGGAGAGAAGGCTTCTGAAGTGTGGCTTTGTCTAATAACACCACTGAGTCACCCCTCTGTGCTTTAGTTTCCTTGTCTGTAAAACAGGGATATTTATAGCACACAGTCATAGAATTTGGGAGTATTAAGAAAATTTAGCTATGAGAAGCCTTTAGGACCCAATTACTATATGCAATTACTGGTACATAACAAATGTTCAGAAAATGTTTTCAGTTGTTATTATTAAGTAATATTTACTATGTGCTTGGCTAAGTGCTTTACGCGCATAATATACTTTAGTACAAGACTGTGTGAGGCAGATGTCACTATTATTGCCATTTTAAAAATGGGTAAAGGAATGTAGAGAAGTTAAGTAACTTATCCAAGAACAGGAAGTGGCAGAGACCAGCAAGTGACTGCAAAGTCTTTGCCCTCAACTGTTGTGTAGGAGGAGAGCTCCACGTTTCACGGAAATGTAAACTTTTTGACGTTGGCATTTCTATCTAAGAGTATCACTGGGATATTCTCAAGTCACTTAACACAACTGCCACCTAAATTACGAACAGTTATGAGGCAACACTGATTTTATGAAGCAGCTCAATTTTGGAGAGGTTGAAATGTGAAGACTAAATGTGTATTTGTAGTTGATCAAATTGGCAAAATGACGTGAGGTATGTAACTTCATCTGAGTGCATCCTGAGTCAGATGTGGAAGTAATTCACACATTTCAGTGTATTTAGTCACTGTGACAAACCAGTAATTAAGAACTGTTACTATTTTTATTTTCTGGGTAAGAGGACAGAAACAAATAGAAATTAAATAACTTGCTTAAGTCCTGTAGCCTGCAGAGAGCTCAGAATTTGATCACAACTGGCTTGTTCCAAAGCCCACATTCCTTAATTGTCATTTGGCCTTGGATTCAAGCTACAGTGATTACAGAGGACCTTACATGTGGAGAGAATAACATGAGCATAACTAGAGGCCATGGGGTACAAGACGAAACTACTAAGGGTTTCAGCTTGACTAAGGGACAATAGGAGAGAAGGAACAACCAAATGTCAAAGACTCCAGTTAGACCTAAGAGGAAAAATAAAATCCTGTGGCCCTGAAGCAAGGCCAGCAGATTGCTGTAGCTGCTGGTTTCAAACAGGAGCCTAAAGAGAATTCTTTCTGTGGTCTGATGGCCATTTCAGAACTTTGGAAATGGAATGGTCAATTCATCAGAAAGAAATAGCAGGTGAGTATGGCAGACTTTAGGGGGCTTGCAGGGGAGAGACCCTGGTGCCGCGGCACCTTCACCATGCGATTGACTTGGGGTGCCAGGAGAACAAGGAGCTCCTCCCCTTTCTGGGGGGCGGCTGAGAGTGTGGCAGACTTTCGGCGGCCTGCAGGAGAGAGACCCTGGCACATCGGGACCTGTACTGTGTGGTTGACTTGGGGTGCCAGGAGAACAAGGAACTCTTCCCATCTCTGGGGGGCGACTGTGATCCTGCCTGCATGTGGGCTGAGAATCAGACATCTCATGTGTCCTGTCCTCCATCCCATGTCCCCCCTGCCTAGCAAGTGGGAGCCAGTGAACTACACATCTTGTGAAAAGATTGGCTATGCTATTTAGTATGAGCTCTCCATATGCAAAGATAAGGACAACCATTTGGAAGAAAACAAGAGACAATATGACAGATAGTGAAGATCTCTGGTTGTCTAGCTTTGAAATTTATGCTTTCTTATGTCCCATTCTGTTCTGTTTTGTTGTGTTTAATTTTACTCCCTTTTAAAATAAAATAAAATAAAATTAAAAAAATCAAATCCCAATGACTTTAGTTAGTATATATGTATGTGCGTTTGTTAGTGTGCTATATATGTTCACATTATTAACCTCTTTACGGCAATGCCCTCACAGGTGCATGTTTTAGAGATTTGGTAAGAAAACTAATTAAATAATGGTGCCTGTTTGGCAACCAGTGTATTATTCTAAGTCTTATTCTTATGGGGGAAGGGGCAAACTGTCAATCATAAATGTTTGTTATGTTTTCAGCTATCATTGTGTGGAGATGTTTTGATATTTTTTACTATGTTTTCTTTATTTTTTATCTTTACTAAACCCAACATGCATTTCTTTCATAATCATAGATGTGATGCTTATGCTGAATATTTGACTTTTATCTAGGCAGTTGGATGTTCTATCTTGCTTGCAGTATTTTGTAAGGATCTTGAACTGCATTCTAGTAGACACCTTACATCTATTGACCCAGCATTTTTCCTCGGAGGAGCTTCAGCATTATCTGCTTTGACCTCATCTGAATCCCAGGGGATGCTCTTGCTTAGTGCTGGAAGACGTACAGAACAGAAGATGGACAAGCTGGCAGACGTTTATCCTATTTGAGAAACTGAAAAATGTGACTTTGGGGATCAGTAATGATTCATCCCAGACTAAGTGGAGAGTACAAGAACTGGGATGTGTCCCAAGAAGGCCCAAGTTCTAGTTGAATAAGTAGATGTCTAGACATGGAGTGCAGAATGTCCACATCAGTGTAAAGTGATTACTCAGAGACAGCTCAGTCCACAAATACTGACCATGTTTGCAATGTCAGGTGTGATCTGTTGGGTGCAAATTGTAAAAACTCAATTGCAAACTGAAAAAGTCATTTAAAATATTATGCTGATCTCTAGTGCATAAATATTTGTTAAAAAGTCTGCCAATTTATTTGTGGTTAGGACAGTGTGGTCAAAGATTCCCTTTGTATCTAAATTGAACTATATTAATAAATCAGTATCTCTAATATATGTTATAGTATAATTCTAAAAGTTTCCTTATGACCTTTGTATTTTAAAAACAGATTAAGATTTGATTTTCATTGATGAAATAGCAAGGAAGTTAATAAATTTTCACTTACATTTTTGATTATAGAGCTTTTGTTTCCATTGTAATTATACATATTTGTTACTTTCCAAGTCCCTGGGAAACCTTTGTTTTACTGAATTAAAAATGGCATTAGAATTTGCTATGGAAAATAGATATACAAGTGGGTAAAACTAATTTTCATGTGTTGTTTGAGAAGACAGTATTTAAACACATATCCCTCTGATTCTGAAGATCTCTAGTACACATTCAAATGATTTAAAGTTTTTTCAAAAAACTATGCTGCTAAACTTGGAAGTGAAGAAGTGTATTTCTAGAATATAAAGTGTATGATACAATCACAATGCATATAGATTTTGGTTGGAAACTGGTTTCATGCTTACCTTCAAATAATGTACAGTTTTTGAGTATATAAATTTATTCTTATGGATAATACTTTAAAATGTCCACAACCAGGCATTGAAAAAAATTGCCAAGTGCAATTGTGATTCATATATATTTTTGTCATTTGAGTTGAGTGCATTCAGTAGTTTAGTACTTTTCCTTCACTGTTGATTACATTCTGTCAGTATGACATTTCTCCCAAGGGAATCTCCCATCAGAAATTGACACTGCAAAGTGTTTGGATTGATTTAGAGTGCACGGATGAGCTCATTCTACTCCTTTTTTGATATAGTTGCAGACACCAGAACTAGAAGCTGTTATACTGCTAAAGGTACCTGAAATTCTCTTGGTGAATTTGAATGTTAGTTTTTGAAAAGAGTATGCATTCTTAGAATGGAGAAATAGAGAAAAAAATCCTTTGCTCTTGGCAGACATTTAGACGTACAGTACCTTAATACCTGTTAGTAACTTTACACTGCTGCTACTCATTAGGCCTGATGTAAGCATTATTGTGCTGAGCAGTGACTTAATTATGCTGTGTCACGAGGTGGAGCAAACACAAAGTCTGACACTATCTCTTTCTATACCTGAAATGAAAGTCGTCTTGTTTTGGATTTCAACACTGAATGGGTGAAGGAACACACTCCAGTTCATATGAGACCTGTGCATTATTTGAATCTACATTCAATGCACAGCTTTTCTTATGAGTTAGGTTTCTAAGACTGTAACAGAAAGTGGCTGACTCAAAAACATCTCAAGTCTCAATTAAGGGTACGGGTGATAGCCAATATCTCTGGCTCAAGACTAGAACCTTTAATTTGAGGATCTTTTTAAGATATCAAACTTATTTCCCAGGGAATATTACTTTCCAACTTTTTAATGTTGACAATAAGAAGTAGCAAGAGCAATATATCTTGGCCCCTTGAGAGAGTGTCGCTCTAGGAGCCCATTAACATAATGGAATTACCAATACTTCACCATGGCATCTCCTACAGAAACTTGCAGGAAATGGCAAACTGCTGATGGAAGAGTTCTCAGTATGCCCTAATTTCTGTCTGTCTGTCTGTCTATCTTTTTCCCTCTCTATTTCTCAACAATGTCTCTCTATGTAGTCAAAGCTGGTCTCAACCTCTTGATTCTCCTGCTGCACCTTCCTATATACTGAGATGACAAGCATGTGCCACAATACGCAATCCAATGTGCTCTAGGTTTTTTTGTTTTTGTTTTTGCTTTTTATGGTGCTGGGGATCGAACTCATGACCTTGTGCTTGCCAGGCAGGAACTTACATCACTGAGCTAAATCTCCAGCCCTTCCCTAGTTACAAATAAATCTATTCAAAGGGTATACCCAGCGTCCTTCTCTTTCCTTTGGGCCTTACTAGCAATATGTCAGGGCTGTGGAAAACATTCTTCCTTTACGTAAATAGTTCATTATTTTCCAGTTTTATATCTAGACTATTTTTCCTTCTCTCCAGATAATGTCAGCTCTGATACAGAGCTTGGTTCCATTCAAATCCCTTAGCACATGCCCCTCTATTTTAGACACTGGGAGTTGCTCACTGGTGTATGGTCACTGATTCCATGAGCATTACAGCAAGCAAAGTCAGATGCCAGGTTAGAGAGATGGAAGGTGGGCTTCATCTCACCTGCACGGGGTGTCACCAAGGGATATTTTAACTTCAAGGCATGGTTTGCATCCTTTTGGAGTCCTCTTTCTCCTGGGGCACTTAACTGGATGAACTGCTCCATCCTGAGTTTTAGTGAGAGCATCTCAAACGAAGGGCACAGTTACTACTTTTTAGTATTGAGGCATAAGTAATATATGCATTTTCTCCATTTCTATAGTTTTGAAATGGCTTAGAGTAGGATAAAATCTGGCTGACATTGCAAAAAAGATCATTCACTTTTGTTATTCCTTCAACAAACATTTATCGAGTACCTGCATGTGCTAACCATCAAGCTAGACAGAAAAGATGGCAGTAGTGAGCAAAAACTTTTATCACCTCTGCTCTCAAAGAGCCTGCTATCTTCCCTATTTGGTTGTTAATTAACCAAATAATCATAAAAATAAGTGGGAAAATGTAGGAGTATTATATGCTAAGAGTTTTTATTGATAAGTGATGATTGAGATGAAATTTGAAGGCTTGAGTTTGGATAGAATTTGACTAGGGGAAGGGAAAGATAAAAGACATAGCAGACAGGGGCAACTTCATGTTTAAAAGCCCCATTGCAGTAGGAAGCAAGAAGTGAGCGATGTGTGGTAGTGGCTGGGGGAGGATGGTTCAAGATGAATATGGAGAGGGAATCAGGGTTGAATCATAGATGGCCTCTGCCCATGCCAAGGACTTGGTATTCATCCTAAAAGTAATGGAAAGCTGTTCAAATGCATTGGTGGATGGGCAGGGTGGAAACATGATCAAATCTGTGTTTTTAGAAAGATCACTCTGGTGATAGTGTAGGGCAGAAGTAGGTGAAGATTAAAATATAAGTAAAAGTTCAATCAGACCAAACCATTGTAATAGACCAAGAGAGAAATGATGGTAGCTCAAGGATGTACGGTGTCTTGGTTACTTTTCTCTCATTGTTGAGAAAAAATACCTGATGACCAACATGAAGGAAGGAAATCTTTATTTCTTACAGTTTTGGAGGTTTCAGTCCATACTCAGCTGGCTCCAAGGCAGGGTGGCATGACTGAGGGGCAGCCATTAATGGCCACTGCTAACAGCAAGAGTGAACTGGGAAAAAGCACCCCTTCTTCCCTGCCCTTACATTGTATGTTGGCTCTGCCCCTCGGTGGGTACAGCACTCTCATCACCAATCCCAGTGCTAGACAACGAACCAATCACAAATGCTAGATTCAACCACCTCCATGATTGTATGAGGCTTGGGGGGGTCACCTAGACACAAACCATAACACATTGATATGAAAAATAGACAAATAAAGGTCTGACCCATGAGCAGAAAAAGGCTATTTAGAAGGACCAATGTTGCCTCCATGAATATTTTGTGTGTTTTTAAAGGTCATTTGACATAACAATTTTAAAATTAAATTTATTTTTGATTTCTACATAAAAATATAAAAATCATACACATTAATGTGAGTAAGTGTGATATTTCAGACATTCTGGTTTGTTTTTTGGTTTTTAAATTTTTTTTGATAGACTGCTTTTGACTTGAGAAATCAGAAAACAGGGATTTTCCAGAGAAAATCTGGTCTGTAGTCAGGTGCAGTTGCTGATCATTGTGTTGAGAACATTAGGGGTTTAGTGTGAGTGGCCCACTGGGAAGGTCAATTACAAGAATGAACATTTCCCACAGAAATTGGTTGTTGACAGCTTATTAGCTCCCTTCATCTCATCCTCATTATAGGAAACTAAACTTCCTCTAGTCCGTGTGGCTGTGAGTTCTTTCTGTTGTTAGGAGCTGCTTTGCTTCCGAAGTATTGAAAAACAAAATAAAACAAAAAACCTCTTACTCATACAGTCCATCTGTGTTCGAGACTTTCTCCAGTCAATTTTGTTGGCAGATTATCTGCTTAGGCAGTTAATTGGTCACATTTCCTATGAAATGCACCATGTCACATGATTTTGTTTGGTTTCTGAGGAAGCAGTGTCCCTAGAAAACACATAGGATTGAAGATACTATGGTTACGGTGTAACCTTTTTATCAACTCAGTCCAACCCCAGGGTTGTTAAAATACTACCATAGGTTTATTCTTTTGGGGGACTTGACAGCTGATTGTTCACTTGGGAATTAGAGAGACTGGTCTGGGTTACTTATTAAGCATAGGCCTCAGACAACAAAGTGGTTAGTTTGGAATTTTTGTATTTTTACTTCTCCAGACTCATTCAAAAATCCACACGTCTGGGGAATGCTCTGCGCCTCACTAGAAATCACGAGGGCTGGTGTAATAGACACCATTCAGCTGTAAAAAGTCACCAATATCAAAGATTTATGTATAGGTCAGGCGCTGCGCTGCGTGTGTATGTGTGTTAACATTTTTATTGAGGTACAATATGCAGAAAGGTGCGCAAATCTTTACCATGAAATGTAAATCTCGGGGGTTATTATCACTGGTGCTAGGTATCAAACTCAGGGCCTCATGTGTGCTGGTCAGGAACTCCACACAACTATTGAACTACATACCTAGCCCTCAGCGAATTTTTTAATGTATGCACATGGCAACCACCACCATATCATGATGTAACGAATTCTGACATTTAATCAGCTCCCTCATTATTTCCATTTCCCAGAGAATACCATTACCTCCCCAGCAATGAAAATTATTGAAAGAAAAACTGTCATCATAGTTTACTTTTGCCTGTTGTTGAACTTTGCATAAGCAGAATCACAGTGTATGTCTGAGTCATTTGTGTTGTTTTGCATGTAGCAGTTCATTTTTAAATTGTTGTGTAGTTTTTATTGCATTATAATATCACCATTTATTTACCTGTGCTCCTATTGACAGACAGTCGAGTTATTTCTATCTTCAGGCTATCATAACTAAAATTATTATGGTCATTGTCATATATCATTTCGCAAGGGTGATTTTAGATATGTAGATATATACCTATGTGTGGAACTACTGAATCATGGGACAGGTGTGGGCTTAGAATAGATTAGTAGTTCCTGCTAAACCAATTTTCAAAAACAGTTGCCGTATACTGGCAGCTTCTGGAATAATTCCAGTTGCTGGAATTATCATTACTCATGCTTTATATTATCAGTGTTTAATTCTAATTGTTCCAGTGCAGGTATGCTTAATATGAATTCATCCAGGGACTAATGAAGTTAGGCATCTTTCCATTTACTTGTTAGCTACTGGCTTTTTTTGTTTGTTTGTTCCTTTTTTGTTTTAGTTTGGTTTGGTTTTTTGTGGTACTGGAGATTGAACCCAGGTCCTTATGCATGGAAGGCACAAGCTCAAGAATTGTGCCATATACCCAGTCCTTTGTTAGCACTTGGAAATGCTTTTTTGGTGAAACTTTTTGCTTATCTATCTATCTATCTATCTGTCTATCTATTTGTTGCTGTTGTTATCTTTTTCTTACCGAGTTTTAGGAATTCTGCTTGCTGTGTCCAATTCAGTCCGGACTGTTTCAATTCTTTTAAAAAGCATATGAGTTTCTTAAGAACCCATTACATTATGCAAACACATGCCTCTGAATCATTTGGAGACAAGCTAGTTTCTATCAGGGCTCCGTGTAAGGGTTCTGTAACACCAAACTTCTGATAAGTGAACTACAATTTGTCCCTGTGGGACTTGTTTGTGTCAGAGCCAACATCGTCCCTCTCATGGCTGATTCTCCCTCTGGAACCCGTTTGCCCCTCTCCGGTTTCTTTCTACTCCTGCAGATCAAATGCTCAATGGAAAATACACTCTTTCTGAGATGATCTTTAAGTATTTTAGTAAGCAGGTATTTTAGTATTTTAGCAGTAGCAGGTAATAGTATTTTAGAAAGCAGGTAACTTTAGAGATACAGATGATTTAAATTAGTTCTGAACTCCAAAGGTTTTTGTATCTTTTCTGTTGTTGCTGGGTTTTGTTTGTTTGTTTGTTTGTTCTCCACACAGAATCATGGGGTTAGGAAAAGAGAAATGTAGGGCTCTAGTCTAACTGGCCCTAACAGTGGGTTCTATTTTCAGCATTGAGTATAAATAGCTATACAGTTTGAAGCATAGCAATTAACAGGACTGTAAGATCTGAGTATGAAAACACTTGTGAGGTGGATGTGAGCATCAAATGAGTTAATGGACAGACTTA
The DNA here is from genome assembly GCA_004027295.1 of Dolichotis patagonum. NCBI lineage: Eukaryota > Metazoa > Chordata > Mammalia > Rodentia > Caviidae > Dolichotis > Dolichotis patagonum. The sequence continues at coordinate 100,457 of PVJX010000893.1, forward strand.
ACTCCAAAGGCAGAGACTGTGATGCCTCTCACATTACTAAGACCAGCAAAGCCCTGCCAGGCGGCAGGTCTGCAGACAGCTGGGGAAAGAACAGAGCCATTCACCACCCAGGGCATAGATAAGGAAACTGGAGCTCAAGCATATATACTTATATTTTTATCTAAATTGTGTGACCAGGCATTTGGAAGTTTGCCCACTTTTTTGCACTTGTTTCTTGCATCAACACAAACTACTAGGTAATTTAAGTTAGCTGATTCACTAGGGGAAAAGGGAACTTAGATCTGTACTAGTTCATTTTGCAAGGTTCCTGTTCATATAGGTAAGAAATGAGAAGGAGGATGAGGTTTTACAAGGTGACTGTCTTTGCCAGTTCAGAATAATTGCAGTCCTAAAGTAGTTTTGGCAGGTGACAGGGAAAACAGTTTAATTTGGCCTTTTGCTTTACTCAGAGTAAAAATACAGTAAAATCATTGTGCTTGCTCTCTAGATGTTAAACTGAAAAATATCCTGATATGAAAATAAAGTATAGAGGCTCAGTGGTAGAGCACTTGCTTGGCATGTGTGAGGCCTTGGGTTAGACCCTCAGCATGGGGATAGGCGGATGGGAGCCGGGGTGTGTGTAACCTCTAATCAAGCCCAAATTGAAAAATAGCAAATATTCATTGAATGCTAATTATGTACTAAGCAGCTAAGTGCTATACAATATTATCCCATTCAATTCCTCCGACAGCTCTGTACCGTACGTGTGACTTTCTGTTATTCTACACACATGGACTACTCATCCAATGGAGTTGGATGCCAGAGCCTGACCTTCGGATATTACGTTGTATCACTTCTCTATACAGTATAGGATTAGATGTTAACTGATATTTAAAATTCTGCCTAGGGATAGCCTATTCATGGCTGAAAGCCTGAAACAGGGAAAAGAAGCTTGATAAAGACGCATGTTCTTCAAAGACAATGTGTGTCACTAGACTAAGTAATAGGTATGAAAGCTAACAGTAAAGTAGTTGTCAGTTATTATTGTTAGAACTAACAATGAGCATAAGCTAATTGTCTCATACCTTGTGGGCTCTTTTAAAAAGACAGCTTAAGTTTTTGTGTAAGACAGTTTTGAGTTCAGATTTCAGACATGCTATTTGCTAGCAGTGTATTTTAGGTAAACTGTTTGACATTTCTGAGACCTAGATTGGTTAAATGCATTTCCTCAAGTCAAAGATGCTATTAATTTTAAAGTGCACCATTATTTTATATGCTATTAAGAAAAAAAACATGGGGATGAGGGTGTAGCTCAGTGGCACAGCTTCTATCTGGCAAGCACAACATTGTGAGTTCAAACCCCAGTACCAGAGAGATAGAGAGAGAGAGAGAGAGAGAGAGAGAGAGAGAGAGAAAACCCACAAAAACAAAAAGAAAGAAAACATGACAGATTAAACTATAATAGTATACTTTCTTATCATATGTGCTATAATAATGTAATAATGCGTGGGCTTTAATGTATAGTTATGTATTCTTAATTTAAAATGTTAAAATTGTGATTTAGAGTCAATTAATAAAACAGTAAGCATCTTAAGAGGTTACTCTTGCATAGGTTAAAATGAAAATGAGATACATAAAACATATGTAGAAGACAGTTAATATTAATTAATTTCCTACATTTTTTGGTTAGTATCTTGTTTAAAACTTAGAGGTTTGAAAGACATGATTATAGCACAACTATATACAAACAGATAAAAGAAGCATAAAAATACTGGGAAAGTTTATTTTTTGAAAAAGGCAAGAACTGTGCAAACAATTGACACTTGATATTGAAGAGGCAACATCATAAGAAGAATACTACAGAAGAAGAGCAAGAAGAATATTAAAATCTTAATTGATGCTGGGCGTGGCAGTGTATGCCTGTTTCTTAGCACTCTGGGAGGCTGAGGCAAGAGGGTCACAGGTTCAAGCCAAACCTGAACAACTTAGCAACTTAGACTAGGTCTCAAGATTTTGAAAAAGGGATGGGGATGTATTTTAGTGCAGAAGCCCAGAGTTTAATTCCTAATATGACATTACAATAAAATGAAAACAAAAGCAAATAGCCCCAACAACAACGACAACGGCAAAAAAAAAAAAAACCCAAAACAGGAGAGAATCGTGTCTCATGGACTTAAAAAGCAATGAGGACTGAAAAACAGTGGCAAGATCTTGTCTCAAAAACCAAAACTAACAAGCAAAAACTGCAGTGCAGTTGTGAAGGCACTACAAATCAGCAAACATAGACATATTTTAAGGTTGGAGCATATTTCTTATGATTCTGAGTCAACTAATTAGAGCAATGATGTAATCAATAAAAGAAAAAATCTTAGTGAAATGTTAGAAGCATTCTTCTCTTTAAGATTAGGATCAAAGTAAAGATGCCACTATTGCCGTTTTTCATCTATTCAATGTGAACTAGACGGCATAGCCAGAGCAATAAAACAAGCTACAGAGTTTTTTTTTTTTCAAAGAGAATAAAACCAAACAAAATGAACAGAGCAAAGCCAATCAAAACAAATCAGTGAAGGTGATACAGGACTTCAAAACAGGATAATAGGAAATCAGCCATTGTTACCAAAATGCCTCTCCTATCTTCAAAATTGCTGCCCATACCATCACACATAATAAAATCAAACAAAACAGAATAAAATCAATCAAAATCAACATTGAATAAAAAGCAATAAAATGGAGCAAAAAAAAAAAAATAGTGAGAACAATATTGGATTCCAAAAACAAGACAGAAGGAAATTCCCCATAGTTGCTATGCTGCATATTGTTAGCCTCTAATTGTCAGATGCCAGCTTTAGGGCTGCAAATTCAATCAAACAATATAACTATTAAGTTGCTGTTGTACTTCAGTTGCTGTCAACTCAGTCTGTGTCTTCAGAATCAGCTGATTGCTTGGGAGCAGGGGCTGGCTTAGTTCTACTTGTCTCCCAGCCTGCGCACAGGCTGGCTCATGGGAAGGGCACTTCTTGTTTCTCCTCCTCACCCACAGTTGCTACAAAATTTGAAAAGTAAAATTTAAAGCAATAATTATTTGCAGGTAATATGGTTGAACTTATGGAAATGCAGAGAATACTACAAAATCACATTTCTATACTAGCAGCAGTTAAAAAGCACCCATTAAAAAAAGAGATTTGCAACAGCCACAAAAAATTAAATTAAATTAAAGGACCAATCAATAAACCCAAGAAAGTTGGGTAAATCCTTAGAAAAAGCTATACAAGCTGATTTAAAAGCACAAAAGAGGAGTTAAGTAAATATAAGACTTATGATGTTCATGGAAAGGAAAATATGGTATTGTAAAGATGTTAAGATTTTCTCACACTTGATCTATATAAAACTATTTTCAATAAAAATTCCCATGTACTTTTCATGGACCTTGATAATATGACATTAAATGGAAAAAAAACCAGATTGCCAAGAATAATTGAGAACCTCTGGAACAAGAGCAAAAAATGTGGACACTTGCCATGAGAGATATGAAAACTTATTGTAAAGCTACAACTACAGGACACAAACACAAAACAATCAATGCAATAAAGAGAGAACCCAAGAATAGACAGCACCGTTGTGAAAATTGAATTTATAACAGACAGAGCAAAGAGGGTAGATTAATGAGCAAAGGGGAGAGTATTGCATAAATGTTACATGGATAAATACTTTTCCCAAACAGGACAAAGTCAAAGTTGCTTTCCTATTTTACATCAGGCCCAAAAATCAATTCTTGTTATATTAGAGATCAAAATGTAAAAAGTAAACTTTTTTTAAAAATTAGGAGAAAATATCCTAATGATTTGGAATACAGAAATATTTCACAAATAAAATGTTCTGGAGCTGGGAATGGTACACATGCCTGTAATCCCAGCACTGGGAAGACTGAGGCAGGGGGATCACCATGAATTTGAGACCAGCCAAGGCTACGTAGTGAGTTCAAGGCCATCCTTCACTACAAAGTGAAAGCTTATCTCAAAAACACAATACAAGAAACAAAAATAACAAAAAAAGATTTTTTAAAAGATATAAGGCTGAGAGTGGGTAGCTCAGTGCTAAAGTTCATATACCACATATGTGAGACTCTGGGTTTAATCCCACCACTGCTAACCAACCAACAAACACAAACCAAACCACATACACACACAGAAAAATCCTGACTGGGCGTAGCAGCATCTACCTTTAATCCCAGCACTTGGGAGGCTAAAACAAGAGGATTACTACAAATTTGAGCCCAGCATAAACTGTATAGCAAGACCCTGTCTCTTAAAAGAAAAAAAAAATAGACTTGATTGTAGTGGAGTGTAAATTTTTTCCTTATTAAAAGCACCAAGGGGGGAAAACCACAAAAATTAAGATAGAAAGTAAGAGACATTTGAAACATACATATACTTGATGGGAGATTAGCATTTAGTTTAATAATAGTGAGGTTTTTTGAATAAATATGAAAAAGATGAAATCTTAGTGGACAAAAGACGTACAGACGCTTTCAGAAGAGGAAAATTAGGCCAAAATATCCTAATGATTTGGAATACAGAAATATTTCACAAATAAAATGTTCTGGAGCTGGGAAAGAGGTTGATAATGTATTAAAAGATACTCAACCCTGGTAGTAACGAAGCAAACAAAGTTAGAACCAGGGGTTCAGTGTATTAATGGCCGTAAGGTTTCATGCTTCCTAATAGTGCCCCCTTCCACTGTCTCTGGACTTGACTTGAGCAATCCATTGGAGAGGAGCAAACTGCAAGCAGAGCTTTTACAAGTAATTACGTTTCCCCTCTTTCTCGTGCTCCTCTGTTTAGCTATGAGCACAAGCTCGTGCTGACCCCTGCAGTGTCCTGGGCTTACTAGGCCAGCCAACCCCCTGGTGACCACCAGTTCTCCATAGGGCAACAGCAAGCTCAGCTGAGATCCCCAGTGCTTGGCCTAGCTCAGAAAAACCTCTCGTGGTGCCCAGAACTAATGAGAAATAACAAATGGTTACTATTTGAAAAGACTAAGTTGTGGGGTAGTTGGTAGGTACCAGGGATTAAGTGATACAGGTACAATTTTACCTACTAGACTAGCAAAATTAAGAAATCTGACAGTGACAGAGTTTGTGAGGTCATAAAACAAGGGAAAAACACAACAGTGATGCAAACTGGTATTACCCTTTATCTGGTGGCCAAAATACTTCATAGCCAGGCAGTTTTACTCCTGTGCATGTTTGTCATGTGTGTCTTAGAAACATATATATTTCAAATATGTATCTCAATTTTCATAACAACATTTTTCATGAAAAAAAAAAGTGCACACATCCACCTGGCTGTCATCAAAAGTACAAATAGATGCACACAAATGTAATATAAGCATAACAAATATTATCACAAAATTCAGTATGGTGAACATTTTGGGGGAAAACAGTGACTTCAAAAGCTTTGGTAACACTGTTTCTTCAATTGGGTTGTAGGCACACATATATTCTTTTTATAAGGCTTTATTGTGTATGCCATATATTTACTCAAAATATGTATCAGTTATTTTAAAATATTAAAAATAGGAGGGAGAGAGAAAGAGGGTGGAGAGAGGGAAAGAGAAAGATGGAGAGAGGGAGAAAGAGGGAGGGAGAGGGACAGAGAGAGAGGGAGAGAGAGGGGCTGGGGATTTAGCTCAGCGGCATAAGCGCCTGCCTTGCAAGTGCATGGTTGAGTTGGATCCCCGGTACCGATAGAAAAGAAAAGAAAAGAAAAAGAGAGAGGAAGAGAAAGAGAGAGATAATAGGAAATATGCTCTGTTCCTCTGACCACATCACTGCTGTCAGGTCTATAAAGCAGGGGAAGATGACAGCATGTGCTTTGGGTCCTATTGGCCACCCTCAGCTCAACCACCACTCAATTAAAATCAACAGTTTTCATGTCATTTTACTGTGTCATTTGGAGCACTTGACTTTTTTGTGATTCCATATGACACTTTCTGAGCCCTTGTGCAGTGTCCTGCCTCTGCACTAACACCACTGTGGAAAGATGGTTATCATTTGCTCGCTGGGAAATGAACCTAAAGAGAGAAGTGCATCACACACAGGAGCAGCGCAGCTCCCCAGGTGTCCAAGTTACTTCATGATGCAGAAGACACGGCTTTTTAAAAAGTGAAGGTTACTTTTAACAGCAAACAATTAACATCTACCATAGCCTTGAACTGTGTGTATCATTGAGCTGTAAGAGAATGCAAACATGTGCTCAAGAGATTTAAAAACCTATGTTCACATAAAAACACGGATACAAAAGTTCATGGCAATGTTTTCCAGAGTAATTTAAAAAAAGAAACAACACAAATGTCTGTCAATAATTAGAATAGATAAACACAATATGGCATGTGCACATGTGCAATATTATTCAGTCATAACAAGAAATGAAACTCCTCACTACAACCAGGGATGGGAACACTGAAAACATACAAAATGAAAATGAAACCCCTTTCATTTTGCATCCTAGATCTGAAATCCCAGATCTGAAAGACTGTGTACTGAATGATTCTAGTTGTATGAAATGAATGTTCATAATAGGTAAATGGATAACAACAGAAAGTGGGTTAGTGATTGCCAGGGGTTAAGAGATTGGGGGGGGTGATGGATGTGAGTAGTCATGGGTACAAAATTTCCTCAGCTTGGCTGGTGAGATCAGTAAGGTTTTCTCTCAGGGAGAAAAAGTTGAGCCAAGTTTTGAAGGGTTGGTAGGAGTTTGTCAGGTGAGAAAGAAAAGAATCTTTGTAAGATGGCCATGCAATGCTCTCAGAATGCAAAGCAAAAAAACAAAGAAGGAAAACAAAAACCAAACAAGTAGACAAGGAACAATCATAAATTGTGATAAATAGAATGCAATGTTTCCTAGGACTGGTGGGAGGTGTGTCTTCAGGGGAGGGTGACTACTGCAACCTGGGATCGGGACAATATAGAAAGGGTCAGGCTGTGGCCAGAGGCACAATAACATTGTTCTCATGACGATTCCATGTGGCTTGAATAGTCTTCTCACTACTCTTAACTCGTGCATGTGAAGAAAGAGATGAATCTAAAATCCCGTCACGTTCTGATTCGAAGAGATATGTCATTACATAAGCAGTGATACAATTCGACTAACTGAAGCAGAATCCATAGGACACTGGTGGCACAACAGTGATGACTAAAGTCTCACAGTATTCCACACAGACCTTTAAAAAGCAATTGCACTGAGCTGTGAGATGTGTTATCAAGGAAGGTGGCTGCAGTGCCTGGTCTTGCTTTCTGAGGCTGGAGCGAGTGTGGCAGATCACTCTGAATGAGAGCAGCATGGGACTCCGCTCTTGCATGTCTCTCCTGCAGCCCAGGTCTTCCCATCACCGTCCTCTTGTGCAGGAACTGTGTCCATTGCTTGTGCATCTTTCAGGCCAAGAATATAGAGACACGCTCAGTGCCAGCCTGAAGGAGGAAAATGAGTGGAGAACTTTCTGGTAATAGAAAGGGTACTGGACTTGAAGTCAGGAGAACTTGGCTCAAATCCTGGTTCTCTCAGGTCTGAGCTGTGGGACCTTCCCAGTCTCACTTTTCTTGTCCACCATGGGCACAGAAAAACTTCATGTGAAGATCAAATAAATTCATGCATTCATTCAGGACTTGTGCAGCCCCTGCTAAATAAATACTAGGAACTGCAGATAAAACCATGAGGAGGACACCGTGGTGCATGATCTTCAACCGCAAGGAGCTTACAGTCCCGCAGAGAACAAGGGCCTGAAAACAAGTGAGGAATGGAATGAAAGTGGCTGGAAGGCGAGTGCAGGAGGCCACAGGCCAGTGCAACAGGGAGGTAGAAGTGACCGTGTTTTACTGAAGGGAGCTAAAAGCCATCCTGGTGAAGGGAAGGCAGCTAGAGGCAGGAGGAACATTTCAAGAGGCAGAAGGTGAGAGGATTCCAGGCCTTTCTGCTGTTGGTTGAATCAACAGCAAAGTAACTGGTGTTCAGACAAGAAGTAAATTTGAACTAGGTAAAATTGTAACTGAAAGGTAGTTTTTCCTGAAAATGTGCAACTTGTGAATTTTTCCCCAAATATGGACCCAGATCTCATTTAAATTCTTTTTAATGTGAGCTAGAAACCACAGAGTAGGCTGCTTTGGTGCTGACTAGAATGTGGAACACTTAGCAGTATTCTCTGGGGCAGGCTTGTAAGTCTCTCCGGCGGTCTGACTCATGTTACATTTTTATTACATCTCAAACTGCTTTACAAATATGAATAGCATTGCTGGTCTTTGTCATATGTAATTTCTTAAGAGTCCATGTCTTTTGTGGTGCTCAAAATTGCTGCAACTTCTGTAGAAATATGAGTTGTCTGGGTTGTTGGATACTATTTGTATGATGCTGTTTATAAAAGCCTATCATTAAGCTAAATACTAGGTGGGGGGAGTGCTTAAAACTAAAAATTAACTTTTCGCCCTCCAATAATGAAAGAGAACATGGATTTTGCACTTAAAGTTGAATTTTTTTAAAAAAGATTACTTGGCAAACCCCAGGTACAGTCAAATATGTTGTGCTTTTTCCCATTATGCTGTCCACTGCATAGTGGCCAATGAAAACATTTAGATTTAAATGAACTAAAACTAAGTAAAATTTGACCTCATTGAGGACCTCATTCTCACATTTCAAGTATTTAATGACCCAAAGTGACTGTGGCTACATATTAATACAGATAAGGAATAATTTATTATTGAAACATTATTTTGTATATTACGCTTGAGAAGTTCTAGTTAGCAAGATCTAGGAAGAATCCTTGCACAGAATTAGAATGAAATGAGCTTTTCTTTATTCTTGTGTCTATAAGAACATTAAGAATATTTAAAGTTACTTCTAGAAGTATGTCTTTAAAATATAGATATACAGCTAGTGGTTAAATCAACAAGACTGCCTCTCCTAATGTCATTATGGGAATTAACATAGATAACTGATGTAAGAGAATGGTGACTATTTTATAGTCAGTAAAATCATGATTTGGGGGACCTTTTAATAACATGAGAAAATAGCAAATATATAATATTAATTTTAGAAACCCACCAATACAATATGATATCAGGATATATTCAACATGGCAATTTCTTCACAGTTAACTTACAGTAGTGTTTATATTTTTCCATATTTCAAAAAGGAATTGTTTTTATTATTTAGTTTCCAGAAAGAAGTATTTTTAAAAAGTACAAATATTTGAGATTGGGGTAGATAGTTGAATAAAATCTGAAGCACACAGCAAATCCTTGGGTGGCCTTCTTTCTGTTTCAGCAGGTCAGTGGTGTGAAAAGCACCTTGATTGCCATCTCAGATGTAGGATCTGTCTTCATTCTGTGTCTTGTCACCCACAAGGAATCTAATAAGTGTGATTCAGAAGATGAGTTTTGTGGGTGAGATCTGTTGAGGAGGGGGCTACTGAAGCCAGTAGCAATACAGCCAGCCATCCGCAGGCTGTGGTGAGAGAACAGCTTTAAACACAGACACCAAATGTCAGGGCATAGGAAGCAAGAGTTCAAAACTTCAACTTGGTTAAATTAAAGCAATCAAATCATTAAAAATTCTGTGTTTAATTCAGATTATTTTAAAATTTATTGGTGTAAGTCTTTTCTTTTACAGGTAATTTTAAGCTGTTAATTTCTTAACACTTGGGCAGTTTCTTTTCTTAATGTGACTAATTAGTTTGATGCTTTTTAAAATTGGTTTTTGGGGTTTTTTTTGAGACAGAGTATTGCTACGTACTTCAAGCTGACCTTGAACTCACTATGTAGTCTAGGCTGGCCTTGAACTCGTGACAATCCTCCTGCCTCAGCCCTTAGAGTGCTGAGATTATAGACAGGGGCCACCATGCCTCGTTACTCGTTACTTTGTCTATCATCTCACAGATGAACAGGCCAACCAACTGAAATTATAGCAATTTCATAAATGAGCCCTAATCTCACACATCATGCATTTTAGATGTATTCTAGGACACACACACACACACACACACACAACCAGATATACAAAAAGACAGAGGAAATATGTACAAGTTCAATATGTTAGCTATTATAATAAATCAAGCTATATATTTTTGGCTTTTTCTATGAATGCATCACATACACAGACACTTTGTAGTTCTTTTTAACATAATAACATAGTCCATTGAGAACATTTTTAATTAACCTAATGAGTAGGTGAGCAAATGTATATTTTATGCAGCAAGAAACACTTCGTGAGGGTATGCAGTGGACAGATAGGAAGAAGGTGCATTAAACAACATGGGCAGACATTAAAAGCAAATTTCAACCACTTCACAATGTTGCCTGGTGTCATATGGATGCCAACCTAGGCCACAGTCCTAAAAACCAGCTCCTTTTGGAGCATTTGGGTTAAGCTACTTGGCACATGCTGTATACCTTACAGTCTTTACCACTGACTAAGAGAAGGCCAGGTCACTTCCAGGTCATTTAATAATCAGTAATTTAATCTCCCTCTGAAAACACTTTAACATTTAAATATTTTAACAATATTTTAGCATTTAAATAACCATCCAATATTTTCTCCAACTTAACTGTCAACTGCTTAAGAAAGGTCTAGGAACCTATTTCTATAAATGACAATTCGCTTTTATTTCTTTGTGATCATAACCAAACTTCTTAGCATTTCCAACAGTCGTCAACTATAAAAGGAGTAGAAGCAAACCGTACTGTTTGCAAATGTCAATTTTGAATACAAAGCTTGTTAGAAAAATTGGAACTAATATTTTCATTATGCTTCCAATTCACATTATGCTAAGGCACTTGTTCTTCACTTTCCTCTTTTTGGCATAGTAAACTTAGCTTAGATTGTTATTTAAATTCACATGGTCATCCCAGAATTGTTGGATTTATTAACATCATGAAGAAAGTTTAAAATACTATGTTGACACATTTATTGAGTGTGTAATAAGTTCAACACAGGGCACTGTGCTAAATATGAGGAATATCACAGTTATAACCAGCTTTAGTATTGGTAACCTTATGCTGTTTTTCCAATAAAAGGTTGAGATGATGCAGAAGTGGTCCCACTTTCAGTCTGTGGGAGAGGGTGGGGGAGGGGAGGCTAGTCGGTGCACTTGTTTTATTTTGGACCCTGCAACACTACTGACAATGACTGGATTCTTTAAAAGCTGTGGATGTCTTCCAGGACCCCCAGGACACCTGACTGCTCTGGGCCCTTGGCATAGCATGGGTGTTGCTCCAAGGTTACAGCTCCGTATTCATGTGCACCATCCAGATGTGACTTCTGATGCAGGACACATGGGAGTTGAGTTCAAGAGGTTCACAGTCTTAGCCTCTCCAGCGCCCCAAGAGCTATTGTGAGGGGCTGAGTAACCCTGTTGTATCAGTTTCTTATTGCTGCTGTAAAAGGTTTCACTAATTTAGCTTAAAACCTCAAATGTCTTATCCCATTATTACGGTACACTGAAGTGTGAAACAGGTCTGATTGGGCTAAAACGAGAGCGAGAGCGTGAATGGGCCTGTGTTCCTTTCTGGAAGCACCAGGAGAAAAAGTGAATTTCTTGCCTTTTCCGGTTGTAAAGCCCTCTCACATTCCTTAGCTCATGGCTATCCTTCCACCTTCAAAGCCAGGAACATTAAGTCTCGCTGGGTTTTTCTCCTGCATCACCTACTCCACTGACTGACTTCATTATTCTGCGCCCCGCCCCTTGTTTTATGTCAGGATCTTGCTAGGTAGTCCAGGCTGGCCTTGAACTTGAGATCTTCCTGGCACAGCTGCCTGAATACTGGGAGTACATTACTGGGACCTTTCTGACTAATTGAGTTTGCTCATATACCATATTCTCCCTGTTTTTAAGTCAGCTGGTTAGCAACTTTAATTTCATGTATAATTCATAGGTTCTAGGGATTAAGGATTAGGTTTTGCCTACACCAACCCAGACTCTGTCCTCCCAGGGTCTTTTATTTGAAGCCAATCCCATATTTTTTTTTTTTTTCAGGGAAAAGGATATATTCTTGAAACATGAACAGTAAGAGATTGTGTTTGCAAAGATATTCAGGAGGGGTGAGCAGCCTTCAGGGAAGGAAGCTGTAAGTAGCCCTGCTGTCTGCAGACCACAGAAAGAATGAAAAGATGGCTAGAGCAGATGCTATGCTTCTTTAAAGGGAAGAGAAGAGGAAAAAGTTCCCAGACCTGAAAGGCTGCATAGAAGGGCAAAGAGGGTGTGGAGGTGTCTGCAAAGAATCCCTGAGAATTCTCAGAAGGGAAATGTCTGCTTCTATCACCTCTGGGTACCATTTAGCTCTGATGAAGACCATCTTGCCTCTTTATCTTCTCTTTCCATCATAGCCTAAGCCTTATGAAAGTAAAACCAAACCAAAACAACAACACACAGGGTGGGGAATGAGGAGCAGAAGACCCGGCCATGAAGGAAAGGGGCCAGGCTCCCCAGAACGCAGACTCTGAGATAGAGGTTTGCACACATGTGGTGTGTTGGGGGCATATAGGGTTAAGCAGGGGCAGGGAAACCAGTAACTGAGATACAGCTGCAACAGGGGCCTCAGCCTTTCCTGTGGGGCAGTTCTGGAGCTGGGTTCTCCTCCTCAGTCATCCTTGGAGGAAGGATGTGTCATATCTGGGCACTCCCATTCACCAGTCAGTGGAAAAGGGCTGCCCTTGAAGAGGAGTCATGACGCTGGGTAAGTTTTCCTTTGCTAAGGACGATTTCCACAGAGCCACTCAGCCAAGGACCTTCAGGTGCAAAACCTGCTGTAGCCCGGGGAGGTTGAGGATGGCGCATCCTGTGGATAGAGTGCTGCAGTGTCTGGGGCACTTGGTGACCCCAGCTCTGCAGTGCGGTTATTCTAAGGAGCTGAACTTATAATTTTCTGGGTAGCTTTATTTACTTAAAAGTATTAGAAAAATTAAAGGGTTTTCTTTACATTTCATTTGAGAGCAAGCAAAGAAATAGCCCCACAAAATACATTTGCAGGACATTGTGATTAGGTAACCACTAAATAAAGTTATCTAGATCCTCGAGTTTTGTTAATAAGTGCAGCAGTTTCCATAGGAGCAGCATCAGAAAAAATAACTTTTTCAGGGTGAAATTCCTTATGTGAAGGCAGGCTCCAGACCCTGGCCTGCATGTACCTGTGTATGTACCTTGGGTACCGTTAGCTGGCTCCTGGAGCCCAGGGGACCTCTTGTTTGAAACATGTTGACCTCTTGTCAACTGTCATATGCATAATAGAAAGTATGGAGCATTACAAAGAAAACCAGCTACGCTTAAACATTATCTTTCAAATATTTAAGATAACTGTGATGGACTGATACATGGGTCTTTTTATATATTAAATAACAAATATTATTTTAAAATCTTGTTAATCTATGTATATCTTTAAACATCAAATAATTTTAAAATAGTGATAGATCCACTCAGGGTTTTGAGATTTCTGCATGACTATAAGGTGATAGGAAAATATCTGTAATTCTGCTGGTACCAGTGTTTCCGTTACTGTTAATATGACTGTGATTTGTTGCTTGCATTTATCACTAAAGGAAATGCCAAATTTTACTTTGAGGTTATTAAAATAAGGATATTATTAAAAATAAAGATGTTAAAAATCAAGTTTTAACTTTTATCACCCAAGTTATAACCCTCTTAAATTCCTCTATTGTAGACCTCTTGGGGCATACAGGGACTAGCACCCAGGCCTCTGTGGTACTGAAAGGCCCATGTGGCTACTGAGTACTTGAAATGTGGTGTCCAAACTGAGATGCTCTGTGAATGTAAAATACTAAATTTTAAAACTAATGGGGTAACTAAACTTGATTGGCTTAAGAGGCATTTAGGAGATTATTAGTAAAGCACGCTCTTGGGTGCGTGGTGTGTCTGGGTGGTCACGTGGGTGTGAGCTTGGGTATAATATCCTGTGCCTGGCCCCTTCCTCTCTGGCTCTTTCTCGTATTTGGCTGTCACGAGTTTAGCAGGTTTCCCATCATGCCTGCCTGTCATGATTATCTGCTGTTATGGTTTGTGTCTGCATGTCTCCCCAAAGTCTCATGCAGTTATAGATGGGACTTTTTCAGAGGTGGCTGAATCTAGAGTGTGTGACTGATTCATGGCTCAATGCTAGGATTAAGGGTGCTGGGATCAAGTGTTGGGGATTACTATATCTGTCCACTGACTGGATTGGTGCCACCCTAATCCTGGTGGACTGGATACAATATAAGGGACAGAAGGAGGTTTGTCTCCGTTCTTTCTCTCTCTTGTTGCTATTGCAGTATACTGCAGCCAGGAATGATTCTGTGCCATGAGCCACCCTCCCCTGGAGCCAGCAGATTATGGACTGAAATCTCTATGAACTGTGAGCTAAATAAACCTTTCCTCCTTTAACTTTGGGTGTTAGGTATTTTGTGTCAGCAATGAGAGAAACTAAGACATTCTGCTCTCGTGCCAGACAACAATGTATTGAAACTTCTGAAACTGTGAGCCCAGATAAATCTTTTCTACTTTGAAGTTGTGTATATCAGTTGTTTTGTCCCAGCAACAGAAAGGTGACATACAGTGTGATAAAGAAAATATTAAACATTTTATTAATAACTTAAAAATTTTGACTCTATGTTGTGATGATATCTTGGCTATAAGGGATTAAATAATTTCTAAAATTATTTTCACCTATTCTTTTCTGATTTAACTGTATCTACCAGAAAATCTATAACCAACTACATGTCTTACATTATATTTCTATTTGCAGAAACAATGTCATTTCACATAGTTAGATGTAACTCCATGTTGATCCATGAAATTCATCTACTTATAGTCCAACTTAAACTGTACATTTTGTAAGTTTTCAAAGTCTATGCAAATTTCTCATCTTCCTCATTTTCTTATCTTTTCTTAGGTTGTGTGTAACCCATTCAGGAAAACCTTTAACATTCAAAGGGGCCACTTGCTCTGCTCCTGTGTTTCATGGAGGTGGGGGCTTTGAGAATGGGTGTGATGGTCCACTTTGAACCCACAGTGGGGTGAGATCATCCTCTGTGCAGGGATAGTTTGTGGCAGCACATACTAGGAGGCTGGCTATGTGGACTAACTTGTTGGCAGCACTGAAAGGAAGAAAAGGATAATTTTTGTCACTAACCTAGGCCTTGGCATCAGAATGGCCCATATGGAATTCCAGAGAAATTGGCAACATGGCCTAGGTTGGAAAGGAGGAAGCTGCCTCTGCATTCCCATCCTGGCCTGCCAGGCATGGGTACAGAGCATCAGGCAATTGTGCAGATTGGCCCATGAAAAATTCATGAGCCCTAGCCAGCTGCACCCACGGTGATGTGCAGCAGTGTATGCACGGGGCAGCTCTCCCATGCCCTTGAGAACTAACTCTTCAAACCTTTACCACTCTCATGGGCTCTGATAATCAGTGAATTAAAGGCCCCTTCCTCCAGCTAGTTTGTTATGAGACTACTGCTCAATCTGGACCATCCTGTTCAGTAGGTAGAGGATAGCATGTCCGGAGTCTCAGGAGAAATCCTCCCTGGCTCACACACATATGCGCCTGCATCTTTACAACCACCACTCCCCTCTGCTGGGTCCCTACAGGGTCAGCAGCCTGCACACTGTGCTCTCTCTACCTCAACAGAGCTGGACCCTGGTAAGCATGAGTGAGAAGTAGCTTTAAGGGATGCTCAGAACGTGACTGGCATGTATGCCTGAATGTGTGCGCTTGTTTGTGTGTGTGCTAGTGACAGTATACATATTTCCAGGAGGAGATTTTTCTCTGTTTTCCCAAACTTGAACAAAATCTCTAGCTTTCATTTTCCGGGTAAGTTAATATATAGCATCCTTATGCAGTACATGGACAGACATCTATAATGTGGACTCTGACTATAGTCTCCTCAAAAATTTTTTTTATTATTCCCAAGCATCCAGAAGGCTTTGCTCCTGTTAATGTGAACCTCCTTAACTTTCTGTTCTCCACCTGCAAACATATTCACATTTATGTCTTTCTTTTGTCTTCTTTCCAGTTTCAGAGCCTGAGTTCTTTGCCTTTTGTTTGAGGTCACCAGCTCCTATGCGCCTGATTCTATCACGAAGCCCCTCTGGACCTTGTTACATTAGTTATCCTCTTCTCTCGGACTTCTTCACATATTTCTCTGCATGTACTTTCCAGTTGTCCCATAAAATCTGATTCCATAAAAACCTTTTCTTGACCTCAGGGTCCACTCTAGTACTCTATTGCTTCTCTCTCTGCCACACTTCTGGGAAGAGAACTCTACTACAATTTTCCCTTCCTTACCCACCACCTTTGTCCTCTACCATTAATACCCTTTAATAATGTTCTGAAAAGCTCCCTATTCTCTGACTCACTAGATAGCTTTTTAATCCTTATTTTACTGTGTACCTGACAATGATAATTACTGTAATCCCAAATATTGTGTACAGTCATCTAAGTATTGTAATTTTTTTCTAGTTTTCCTCACAATCCAATAAGTTATAATTGTAATCCCATTGAGATGTTATTGGAATCCCAGCAAGTTAATTCCAATCTACCACCTCCAATGCAACCCATGGTAAGAGTAAAGACACCGAGACATATTCCAAGTTAAGGGCAGCCAAGGGGTCCTAAATCTAATCCCTGTAAGGATGTGTGGACAAAGGCATTGATCTTAGGCCTCTCCCAGAATTTATTATCCTGTGAAGAAGGGGTGTGGCTCAGGGATGAGTGACAGTGAAGATGGTGGGAATTAGGTGGGTAACTTGAGTTGGCTAGCAAGGTAGGGAGAAAAGCATCTCTACAAAATGCAGAGATGCATACGCAGAAGGATCAATTTACATAATTTAATTAAGGTGGCAACTAAATTGTTTTAGGAGACTATTGCTTCAGTTTTTGATACGTAAACTTTTGCGCCCTGGGGAGTTATAGCCTCTTTACCTTGAGGTTCATACCCAGTTGACATTCCTGGAGCTAATGGCTCTAACATTCTGCGTGCTCATATCTTTTACAGAGAATACTATGCAGGAAATAGGAGACTGTCTGATGGCTTTAGAGATTACATATCAGTACCTTGGCTAGCTTTATTTACAACGCTTAGAGCCAATAAAAGAAAAAAAAATACCATAGCCAGCTTTCTACATATCTGTATAAAGAAATAAGTCTCCATATAATCAAAGTTACAGCAATTGTTCTACATTCAAGGGGAGAAACTAGAGTTGTCTCCTGCAACAATAACCCCTTTCTTCAGCAAACCCTTGATACTACTGGTTTCTGTAATACTCCTTCATGTAGAACTTACCAGTTGGTAGGACGATCATGTCCAGTGTCTCTCTCTAGAGTAAAAAGCCATACTCAGAGTCCTGGCTGTCCAGTCTCACATTCTCCTAAGTCAAAGAAAACTATTCCTTAGCCAGTCTGTGGAGGCCATGCTGAGTAGGGGAGCAGTTGTGGGGGCATTGGCTTTGCATATCTGTGAATGCTGTACCCTTAAACAATACTGTAACACATTTACTGTTGATTGAACTAGCGTTTATGTTTATGTTATTTTGACTGTAATCCAAAGGAGGCTTGTCTAAAACAAACACTTTGCACCTTGCAGAATTTATCCTCTGACAAATGCATTTGTGGATTTTAATGATCCCAAGACACATGACTCCTTATTGTAATTCTCTCTTAGTATTTACTGCGTACAACAATAGCAATATTGTATCCACTCTTTGAGGCTCTGGTAGCAAATAGTCAGAGTCACTTATTTGCAAGGTGACCGTGTCTGTGAAACAACTCAATGTGGTGATCCAGGGAACTGGACAGAGCTTAAGGACAACATTACTAAAGATTATATTCCTCTGACTTCTATGGAACATGTTGGCAAAATCAGGATTTCTTATTTGAGGCTTCCTGATTTAGGATGGAAAACATCTGAACAATGGGAATAGTTCCCTCCTTCCCAATCTATTTTGGTGATAGTCATTTATTGTAATGTATGACAATCATCTGTGCAGTTGAAACACCTCATTGCCCTTTTATCAACTGTATAGCTATTACCAATTATTATCCACGGTTATTGTTGACTGTTCTCTCCCTCCTACACCTCTGTGTACCTTCATCATGCCAATTCTTTCACTGTACGTTGCCCTTGTACTTCTTTCATCTCTCCACCAGCCCCAGGCTTGTACTTCCTTCAAGGTGTACCTTCTGTGTGAAACCTTGTCAAAGCCTCCAGTTACAATACTTCTAGGAATTTCTTAGTCCAGTGGTTCTCAAACTGTAGTGATTTTGCACCTGTACCCTGGGACATTTGATAATTTCTGGAGACTTTTGATTGTCCCAACTGGAATAGGGTGTGCTTGACATTTACTTGGTAAAGGCCAAGGATGCAACTCAGTATCCTACAATTCACACAATACCCCTCCATGACAGAATTAGTTGGCCAAGAAGGTCCACTGTGTTGAGAAGTCATGACTTTTGGACCATCTTATTTGGTTACTCATTATATTGTAGGATCATAATCCTGGGCAGGTACCTTTAAAATTACTCTGTTTATCTCCTCTTCTCTGAATTTTATGAGTAAGAAGACTAATCTTAGGGAAACTTCTAGAGTCACAGAGTAAGGAAGTCATAGCAGGGCTCTGTCCCTGGGACCCTGGACCATTAGCTGTCTCTGTCACTCTCTGTCTCTCTGTTTCTCTCTCTGTATCTCTATTTTTTTCTCTCTCTCTTTTTGCAGTGCTGGGGATTGAACACAGGGGATTGTTCTACCACTGAGCTATACCTCCTTTCTCAACTATTAAGCATTTCTATTTCACTATGTAATTGTTTCCTTTCATCCAGGTACTTTTAAAATTTCTATAAGCAATTTTATCATCTTTTAATTAAACTTGTAGGAATTATTTTCTTTAACCTGCTAATCTTAGTCTACTACTAGGAATACAGTAGGTACTTATTATCTGATCAAAATAGCCCTAGATTTTATAAAACACTGTTTCATTACCTTGCACACATACCTTTTAGAGAATTGTAAGCTTATCCCCTAGGTAATCTTTCAAAAGGCTAGATGACTATATCTAACTCACAGAAAGAAGAAATTCAATAACAGACTTCTGTGTTAGTTTGTTTAACATTAATTAAAATAAATACCAGCCAGGGGAGTCATATACACTTAAATGATGGTGCTGAAAATTACCACCTTAGTAGTACAGAGGAAAACAGGAAAGATTTTTATGAAGGTAAATGATGAACTGAATTCTCAAACTGGGAAAAACAAATTAACAAAATTTACAGAAGACAGCACATTGTATAAGTTTGTTAGTTTGAGCCCATGCAGCCTGATTTATAACCCATTCCTAAAGTAAATAGATTATTCTCCTTCAAGGAAAAACATGAAAGCCATTGTCAAAACAGAGTTTAAAGAAGCTGGGTTAGGGGTGTGATGACAGAATAAGAGAAAGAGGTGTCAATCTACAGCCTCACCACCTTGGATCACTTGATCTCTGAAGCGAAGGGTGAGGTCTGGTTAGTACTTGGATGGAAGAATGAGACTTTGCATGGGAAAGGAAGAGCTGATGCACTGGTTTTATGCATTTGAGAGGCATAAGAGTATATGTGGAGGTTGCAAGCTCAGGCTTACAGTGAGCTAATTCTGGATCTGCAGACTGACAATGCCAGACAGCAGCTGTGTGACTCAAGTAAATGTTAACTCTCTCAAATCAGAGTCTCCAGAGCTTTGAAGTGAATATCATTAACAATAGTTCCTCAAATATAACATCTTTATAAGGATTTGATGAAAGAACACAGGAAAAATACTACAGGACTGGGCTAAATCTAAGGTATGAATAAATGAGAATTACTGTTACAACGGTATCTACTTTTAATATTATTTCTTAAAAATAGTATCACTTAGTTTTGCAAAGCTGTATTTCATCAGAAGAAATATGATACTGCCTTCATAAGATAGTAGGGAATTCCTACTACATAGGAGTCTTTTAAAATAAAACAGTGGTCTTTAGGTTTGTATATGTGAATTTTTTTCTTCATATAAACAAATTTGTAGGGGTGAGGACCTGGAAAATGATCTAAGCTTGATTTTCCTTCTTTTCTTTCTCCTTGCTTTCCTTTCTCCCTCTCTTTCTTAGACAAGATGTGCAGATATATGACTATGAGCTTATGTAAAAATAAAATATCAACATCAAGGAGGAAAGGCGGAGAAGCAAAATACCAAGAGTTTCAGATTCTAGTCCTGGCTCATCCTAAATAGGAGATGGCAGGGTCTCTCAGCAGGAAAAGCAGGAACTTAGGAGATGATTAATAACGTTTTTTCCTTTCCTTTCCTTTCCTTTCCTTTCCTTTCCTTTCCTTTTTTCCCTTTCTTTTCCTTTCCCCTTCCTTCCTTCCTTCCTTCCTTCCTTCCTTCCTTCCTTCCTTCCTTTCTTTCTTCCTTTTCAGATAGGATTTCACTATGCAGTTTAGGCTCACCTTGAACTCATTTTTGTAGCCCAGGTTGGCCTTGAATTCAAAGTGATCCTCCTGCCTTAGCCTCCACACCTGTTTTCTTCCTTTTAAGGACTGGATTTCATTTCGATTCCTTAGGGCTGTAAGCAAGTGTTTAATTCATATATGTTGTTAAAAACTATCTTCTTTTAATGGTAACTTCAATCAATGTAAATATTATTCAATTTTCATGTGATATTTTATATTTTGAGTAATCTCATACAACTATTTTGTTACAGTTCTAAAACCAGGGCTACCTTTAATAGGAGTGTGACGATGATTAGGAGATCTGCATGATTAGAGGGCTTGAGAATTAATGCTTTGCTGTTGAAATTCTTAGTGATATTTAAAATAAAAGTCCTGTTTTTTCATTTTGCACTGGGGCACTACAAATTATGCAGCTGACTTTGCTTACAATTAATAATTTATAGTTTAACTTCTAGGCCTGGGATTTCTCTCCTTTTTTAGTTAGGAACCCATACAAATCTCTTTTCTTTGCATTCACAGTCAGTTTTTAGGTTGATATGAAAGTAGGAAGGGCTGCCTGTTAAGCCTGCCAGACTGCAGGATGTGCCACCGACTGGGCACAGGAGCTGCAGGACTGTTCTTAGCTTCAAAGGGCAAGCGTTCCCTCTCCACCCTCAGCCTTCTGTTGCGTCCCCACCTTCTGTCACTGGTAAGTCTCACATCACTGCAAATGTTTGTTAACTCTCTAACAGACTGTAGGGATGATCTTCAGGGAGGACCAATAACAGGCTAAATAATTAGGGGCTATCAGTCAGCCCCAAGAAGAGGCTCATTCTGAAAATCCCCCAGCCTCCATCCAGCGCCTTCTTGCTGGTCCACATTAAGTTTTTGCTCAGGAGAGGCCCACGGCTCTGGAGTACAGGTCTGAAGGCGCTGTTTCCTGAGTCTAAGGACCAGTAACCAGGGAAACACTCAGAGAAAGTCGCGCAGTCCAATCCGAGCTTGCATGATTCCACTTCAGAAAAAGACTTTTGATCTCTTACTTTGGGTGTGTTGTCCTTGAGCCAGGCAATGAGGGCACGGCAATGAGCGAATGCAATGACAATGAGCTAATTACAATGATCACAGTGGCACAGACAACGTGGGTTTACTTCCTGTGGAATGGAGATAATACTCCCCTCGCAGAGCTGTCTATGGTGAGGCTATAAGGACATAAGTGACTGGAGACTAGAAGGGCAACTAAGGGAGAATTTGCAAGATGCATACAGAAGCATACGATTAAAAAATAAAAACCCTCTTTTTCTTCTCACGCCTGCCCCGTCCCAGAACTCAGAAAGTCGAGCCACAGCAAATCCACCACCGCCCGCGGCTCCCGCGTAGCCCCAAGCGCTGCGGGTCTGGCGGGGTTTGGAAAGTAAGCCGTCGGTGAGAGGTGGGGCCGGGCAGTGGTAGGCGGGGCAAGGGGACCGGGCCGTCGTCCGGCCCACGCAGCTGCTGGGTTTGGAGCGGAAGCAGCAGAGACGGGGGGAGAGGCGGGGTCCGGCCCAGGTGGGCGGGGCATTGAGGGAGGGGCGCCACGCAGGCGGAGCTAAGAGCAAGGCGAGAAGAGGGGAAGCGGGGCGGGGCGGTGGCCGAAACCGCGCGGCTTCTGTGTTTGGAGGTGAAGAGGGAAAACCAGGGAGGGGCGGGGCCGGGTTGGAATGGGCGGGGCCTTGCGGGCTGTTCCCCAGCGGCGGGAAGGGGCGGGAAGGGGCGGGAAGGGGCGGGGCGGGCCTCGGTGGGTGGGGCCACGCGGGGCGGGCTTGTGGCGTGGGGGTCTGGCTCAGCCCCGCCACTTGGTCTGCCCGCCGGGTGCGGAGCTGCGCCGCCCGCCCAACGCGGGACTCTGCTCCGGGGAAAGCTGGGCGAAGGGACTGGACTATGGCTCCACGAGGAGTTCGGGCGTCCGCCGTCCTCGTCGCTGCCGTCTTCGTGGGAGGTGTCGTGAGTTCGCCGCTGGCGGCGTCTGGTGAGTGCCGGGTCGGGGCCAGGGCGCCAAGTGTTCAGCCGGATCCCAGGCGCGCGGAAGGAAGCGCAGGGGTCTCCGCTGCGCCCCGACCTCTCCGAGTCCCGGCGCAGCCGCGGGACCCGAGCCGAACATCTGGGTGTGCTGGGTGGCCGGGCCGGGCGCGGCGCGTGGTAGCGGCTGTTGTCCCTCCCTTCCCGCCTTCCCTGCCCCAGGCTTGCTCTGAGGACCTGGATCGCCCCAACTCTGAGCCTTTGGGAGAATAGCAGCCCTGCCGGTGTCGCCTTCGCGGGTTATGATTTCTCCAGAGCGGTACTCCTCTGAACCCCGGGGACCCCTTTCCTGTCGTGCTGGCCCTCCAAGGCCCAGAGAACAGAGGATCGTGACGTGGGCCTGAGTGCTGTCCCGCATTCCTCCCTTTCAGAAACAGTCTTAAAATCTTGAAGAGTTCCATTATCTTTCCAAGTTTTCATTTATTTAAGTCGTTAATGGACTCTTGCAACAGGTCAGGGATTTTAGATTTCTTCCCATCCCTTGTATTCTGGCTGCATTAGGCTTGCAAAAAAGGAAGGACCATTTATAAACTTACATTTGATTTTTCTTCTCTTGTGTCAGTTCCTGTCATAACAGAAGAAATCTGTGGCCAGGGCGGGAAGCCACCAGCAGAGATGCTTAAGTCTAGTACCCAATGATGAGCTTTGAGTAGGAGTTTTTAATTGAAATCTCTTCAGAGGGTGTGCAGCTTTTACCAAACTCCTGTGACACACGCTTTTGTTTTTATAACTGCAGACAGACACCAGGGATTCTTTACTGTTGTTACGCCTCCTAATTGCCATCTCATAGCAGTAGTTTTTTAAAAAATAAATCTTCTTGGCCATTTGGGGTTACCAAGGCCTGGAATCTTACGTCAGCAAGCCTTTCTAAGCTTGTCTTAAGGGGTGGCTCCTTTTCAGGTCCACATAATAAGCCACTGGAAAGCTCCCAACAATGATTATCTCCTCCAAAGAATACATACTCTGCACCTCCCTCCTGAGAGCACAGCTTTTAAACTGGCTTGTCAGTGTGGCTGTTGCTTTTTTTTTATAGGAACCAAAATGGGTTAGGAACTGAGCAGACTGAATAATATGACTCCTGAGCCTTTATTAGCAGGCATATATTTCCTACAGACGTCCATCCTGGAGAAGTTAGCAACAATGGACGTGTTTTATTGGATAAGACATTTTGATTTTCAATGCTAGGGTATATAGATACATAATTAGTTTAAAAAAATTTTTTTTTAAATTTTTTGGTCTTTTTGAGACAGGATCTTGCTATGCAGTTTGAGCTGGCCTTGAACTCACTTTGTAGCCCAGACTGGTCATGAACTTGCAATGATCCTCCTGCCTCAGCCTCCCAAGTGCTGGGATTACAGGCATGCACAATCATGCCTGGTTCATAATTAGGTTTAAATTGGATTTGAGACTGTAGACTATGCTCACAAGGTTAGAATCAGTTGCTCCAGAATTTAGAAAACAGAGTTTTGCTTGGGAGTAAAATTGTTAAAAATTCAGCACATGATGCATATGAATCGGCCATTGGCAGGAGAATCCATCCCTAGAGTAGGTTTGTGTTTTCCTGGCTCTCTGAGCAATATTTAGGTCTTAGAATGCACTGTGATTGAAGAGAAATCTTTATCTAATTGCACAATAACCTTTTGATGAAAGTTAATGCTTAAGAAGAATAAGGTATCTAAAAAAGGACACAAAGTAAAACCTGTCAGTGTGTTTTAGCAGTCAATGTTTGCTCTCCTTGGGATCTGTATGAGAATCAGGAAGAGATGGGAAGTGATGTTGAGCGCCTACTACCTGCTAGATTTGGGTTAGGCCCTTTATATATTTTTTAAAACTTTACCCTCATAACCCTATTTTCATTGGGATAGCTGAGGCTCACCATCACATAAGTACTGTATCAGCAAGCAGGACCATTAGGAGAGGTATGTGTGTATCTTTGTATGTTTATCTGGGATAACCCATCCTGCTGGATTCTAAAATTCATTCTTTTTCCACTGTACCCTACTGATGCCCAGAGGAAACTGAAGACAAATTAACCTTGGCAATGTAGATGAGATTCTAAGACAGTTTAAGACATCATAAAATCATATCATAAAATTATAAGAAGTTGTAAAGTAGGATATGCAGCTCTATGGTGAGTAGTGGCAGAGTCTCTTACTTCCTAATGGAAGAGTCTCAAACTTTTTTTCTTGGCAGCAGCATTCAAAACTGTATACCACAAGTGCTACGAGGGATGATTTTCCACATCTTGGCTTATTTATGTTAAGTTCTCTGGTTAATCAACCTTTGGGCTTATTGTTTCTCTGACAGTGAGCACAGCCCTTTAGTAAGGAAGGGGTGGAAACGGTCCAGGTGCTGATGAGATGAGAAGTACATAATTCTTGGGTCCTGTGGGCTTCCATCCAGCCTCCTGACTCCTCATTTAGATGCTAAAGATAAGCTTTATTAAATTCTGCATTTTCCTTTGGCCAGGTAGCTGCCTAGTTGTATATCCACAAAATACACAGTGGGGATGGCCTGTTTTGAAAAAGCAACCTTTGGAACTTGGGATCCAATGGGCAAATTTAAGTTAAAAGAGGAAATGAAAAATTTGAAAAGTTCCCATCAGTTTCTCTCCTTTGTACCACCCTGCCCACCCATAAAGTAAGTGAATCAGGCAAATTATTTGGGAGCTTGAAGTAGCTGGATATGAATAAGAGTGACCTTGGTTCCAGGTGATAGAAACAAAAATGTCATCATTTTTAAAGCGTTGTTTGGCTGTGACGTAAAGGTCTAATTATATACTGAGACAACAGTAGTACATTTTTTAAAATTAACAATGATTGGAATTGTTATTGGTTAAAATCCTTATTTTAAGTTAGTCTTAATATTTTAAAGCATGTACTCAGTTAAAGCAGTTACTCAGTAACTGGTAAAGGTAAAGCCAATAGAATAATGCATCTGGTATGGCTTACAAGGACTAAAATGTGACTTTGCAGTTACTATGTTGTAGAAACATTATTCTTTTTGAAAGGAGGAATTCACTTTTTTATTACTGTTATGTGGTAGACACTGGACTAAGTACTTATACCAGTTAATTCTTACAATACCCTGTAAGCTATATAATTTTATTCCTGTGTTTACAGATGAAGAAAGTTGAGTCTCTTGAGAAGTAAAACTGAAAAAGTCACCCCGCTGTGTAAGCTGTGTTTTGACATTGATTTAGATTTGTTCAATATTGAAGCTCATTCTTATTATTACTAAATCATTTTTTTTCTTGTGAGAAAATTCCTTTTATTCTAAGGTGTTTTTAAAGACTCAGAAGTGACGGGTGGTGACATGACACAGTGGGAAGAGCACTGTGCTTTAATCAGAGCCCTAGACTTGCAGTCAAAAGTCAGGAGACCTTAGGGCCCAGGATTTAGCTCAGTGGCATAAACACCTGCCTGGCAAGCACTAGGTCATGAGTTCAATCCCTGGTACCAAAAAAAAAAAAAAAAAGTCAGGAGACCATGCCTGCATTTCCCCACCTGTGACATGGCATCATGCCAACTTCTCTTCTGTATGTTCCTGGCTGCCAGTGAGGATCAAATGAGCTGTGATATTCTGTGTATTTTATTCTTTATGTATGTATTTTTTCTTTACTGTATTTCTTTCCCAAAGTGTCCCTCAGGCTTGATTTATATTATAATGTCAGTTAAACTATTAAACAAATAATAGAAAATAAATTAAAAACCTGGTAAATATAGGTTGCATATTCTTTAAGATTTTTTTCCCCAATTCTAGGGGTGGTAGCTTTGCATAAGTAGGTTCATTTTCATTTCCTAAAAGCTCAGTGTGATACCTGAGATTCATGAGCTTGCTCTTTCCAGTACTTCCATGGTGCAGCCTCCTTTTCTCATTCATTCCCCCTCAGCTGAAGTATGGTGCTCTGGGAATTTTGGGAATTTCTCCTTCCCCCAAGGATTTAAAGTTTATGACAAAGGAAGAGAGAATAATCTTTGGTCCCATTACTCTGATCACTTGTTGTAAGCCTAACGTGCTAGTCTTTGAACACACACCTTTGACTGGGACGGGATCATAATGCAGTACAATCTTATTATTGCATCTTGTCCTGCTAACCTTCTGTGTGAAATTTCCTCCATTCCCTCATGGCACACAAAAAATGATTGCATAATGTTCTATTATATAGGATCACTGTATTTTTACCTCATTTGTACCTTTTTAGGAGGTTTCCATTGTTACAAATTTTTTTTAAGTGAGTTTTACAGATTTTTGTTTCAGTGAACACCTTTGTGCATAAGGCTTTATCTAAATTAAATATTGGAGGACTCCACAGAAAATGAGTTCCTGAAAAAGCAATTTGAGGTTCAATTATATTTACATTTTTGATGCCATCGATGACTCCACTGTTGATCTGGAGGTTGGCTCAGTTTATGTTCTTACTGCAGAGGTCTAGAGGACTTACTTTTCATACTTAATATTTTTTCTGAAAAACATATTTGTTAATTTGTTAGGTTAATTTTGTATATATTTGATTACTCATGGGCTGATATTTTCTGTAACATTTGAGCCATTTTTAAATGTGTATAATTCTTTATGGAAAATTTTCAAATGCAAAAAACTTTGAAACACATTTTTTTAGGCTTTTGGCATATCTGTTGTCGGTAGAACATAAGCTAAATCCATATGCAATTCTAGAGTACATATTTATCTCAGTTTGAGTATTCATGTTTTGCAGCAGTACTATTACCAGATTTGATTTCTGATGCTACATGATATTTGTTAAATGCACTGCATTGCCTTTCTAGAATCACAAAGCCTGAATTTTGAAGCACATCTGACTATAGATTTTCAGATGAATAATTATGGTCCTGTATTTCTTCCTCTTGATGCATCTATTTGTGTCTTTTGGGGTCTACATGTAGATACCCTGCTGAGCAGCAGCAAATATCTGGCAGATTTTTGAAGTAGCAAAAACATTGTGAAATTTTTCTAAAATAGACAAATATCCTTTGAAGAAAACATCTCCTTAAATGCATAGACCTTCAGGAAAAGAAGTACTACCCTGATATTCTAATGGGAAATGGAATAAAATAAGGATACCTGGACAAGCTGAGTTTTCATTTACTCCGGGAGGCTTTGTGGATGAATGCCCGTTGTAATGGAACCTTGATGGATAGATGGAGAGTTTGGACTAAATTTTTTCTTTGCCTTTCTCTTCCAGTTACTGACACAGCTTTCTTTGTAAGAGAAGGAAACAGAATCTACCCAAGAGACTTTCTGGAGGGTGGGATGGGTGGAACTCATACCTTACCCTGAGAATCCTTTTGCCAAATGTGTTGAACTCAGGGGACCTGGTTTTCCATTCCCACTTGTAGTTGCCTAAGGCGCTTGGTTTGTCTTTGCTCCCTGGATACCAAACAGTGACAGTTTGCTAGCCTGGGGTTTCCTGTTTTCTGTGCCACCTGCTAACTTTCCCCTATACCCCTCCTTGAAGCTTGCCCTGCATGTTCCTGTGTACAGCTGCATTCCACTAATAAAATTGCCTATTTATAATTATTATAACAAGTGAGCAAGTACTGCCTTGTTGGGGATATGGAGAAGATCATGCTGCTTCATGTGATTATTGTCACATGAGATAAAATAAATGAGTGCTTGGTATACATAGTGAGTGCCTACAAGGTATATAATTACTGTTTGTTCTTATTCAAACACTTACTCTTCACAGCTACTCTTCACAGCTGAAGGATGAGAAAGTTCCTATCTGCTCTAGAGATGTCCTTTCTGGTCCTCAGGTAGTAGCAGCTCCTGTCCCTGTAGCTCTTGAGAACTGGGTACTAGTGTTGTGGAAAGGGCAGGTTGGGCTTTGAGGAAACTACTGGGCAGCACCCCAGGCCCTAGGCAGGAGGAGAAGGGGCTGGGAAGAAAGAGATTTGTGGGACAGAGCATTGACCATCAAAGTCAGGCATGAGAGGACAGGAAGAAGAAAGAAGGATGCCCTTGTCTTTATCAAGGTAGAATGTGACACTGTCTTTTGGAAGAACTTTGGAAGATTCAGTAATTGGTTTATTTCTAGTCAGCCATCTGTAGGTGTAGTCACAATAGTATGACAGTTCCTAGGATGAAGTCATCAAAGCAGAGTGCATTTTGGTTCTCTGGGGTCTGACTGGCTCTTGGGCATCTTCTTGTTACTTAGTGGTGAGTGCTGTGGTGAAGTAGCCCCTCATGATGAGAAAGCAGAAGGCTGTAGTGTTAGGACTGGAAAGGACCTTGACAGTGTCAACGCTTACTCAACAGGTGAGGAAACTGACATAGCAATCTGCCTGACTCCCTGTAGGACTTTCCGTTTTTCTTTTCTCCATTGAATGTCTCTCCATTGAAGTGTACCTAGGTTTTCTGCTTTTACAGGTTGCCTTGGTCTGCACCCTCAAGGATCTCATTTCTCAGGTCTTTAGATATGAAATGGAGCAGGACATGAGAAGAATGAGTTCGGCTGACTCACGGCAATAATTGTATTGTTTTTTTCAGCTTTTGGTTTCAGAGAAGACTTTAATGTCATGTTGTTATTAATGCCTTTCTATTGTAGGTCGAGAAACTGAGCCCAAAAGGTTCAGTGGCTTGTGGAGTCAGGCGTGGCTTAGCCCTTGAGGAGCCAGCCATTAGGGGAGACTGTATGTGTCTTGTTCACACCGTGGCAGACCCAAACACTGGACCCAGAATAGAGTAGATGTTTAAACTGAATGAAGGAAGCCAGAGCTGGAATCCAGGTATTGTAACTCTTGGCCCAAGGTTTTTTTCTTTACAATAATGTGAAAAGTTAGTTCTTCTTTCCTGTATTTACCCCCAAATCTTAGCTGTAAGCTTCATCCTTTCCCCCTGAAGGCAAGAGGCTCTTTTGTCTGTGAGCCTTCATGGGCCTAATTGTTCTGAAGGCAAAAAAAATCTTCCTGCACAGAAAAAAAGAATTGTTATAATGTCTAAGCAAGTGCTGTCTTATTGAGGATACTGAGAGGAAGTGGTAGTGAACTTTTTCAGAGCAGAGATTTTTAAAACTCAGATCCACTCATGAAACTCTTTCTAGAGATAAACTAAATTGAATTGTGTTTCCACAACCAGAGCTTCAGATGCATCTGTAAATTATATGTATTTCCTGTTCCTAATACCAGAATAGTTCATACATTCCAAACCATTTGTTTCATAGGTACCTTAGTTCATTTTTCTGTTGCTACAATAAAATACTCTAGACTGAGTAATTTAGTAATAAAGTGTATTTATTCATGATTCCAGAGACTGGGAAGTCCAAGAGGGTGGTGATAGACCTACTTGACATCTGATGATGGCACAGGATGTCACATGGTGGAGACAGCAACTGTCCCAGCTGAGGTTTCTTACTGCTTTTTTTGCGTGTGGTGCTGGAATCAGCCAAGGGCTCACGTGCGTGGGCCAGGTGCTTTACCACTGAGCTACATCCCCTCCACAGCTCAAATCTCCCTTCCTCTTTTTTTAAAGCCACTAATGTCATCATGGTTGCCTTACCCTTACTATGTCATCTAATCCCAGCTATTTCCTCTGAAAGAACTCCTCCGCCCTCTGTATACCCTGACATTTGAATTTGGGGATTGAGTTTTCAACTCAGACTTTGGAAGATGCATTCAAACTGTAACCACACTTTAATGATAAGGTGTCACTAGCACCTCAGTAAGTATGTATGGCACATGGCCAGAGTACCTAACCCAGGGCTGGGAGTGGGTCATGGGTGGGAAAACAAGAATCTAGTACAGGTTGGGCAAGCTTTCTGAAGAAAATCAGTTTAGATTTACACATGCAAAGCTATCGTAGTTAGCCAGGTGCAAAGAACTAGTTGTCATGGGAAAGAGAGGATGGGCCATGGTTTGAATATAGTTTTGAGTGTGTCACCAAGGGTTCATGTGTTGAAATGTAACCTCTACTGTGGGTATTGAGAGGGTGGAAGCTTCATCTGACTATGGTATTTAGAGGTGTGGCTTTTGGGAAGTGATTAGGATCATATAAGGTCATCAGGGTGGAGCCCTTATGATTAAATGGCTTCATGCTAAGAGGAAGAGAAACATGAGGATTGGCACACACACACACACGCGCGCACATGGACTTACGTTTACTTGTGCATGCATGTGTTCTTTTGGCATGTTGATGCCCTCTGCCTTCTTGGGACTCATAAGAAGGACATCGCCACATGTGGGCCTTGAACCTCCTGAACCATGACTAAGTAGACCTCTTTTTTCTTTAAAAGTTACCTAGTCTGTGTTATTGACAACAGAAAAATACAGGAGGAATAAACAAGTAAAGCTGCAGCAGTGGTTCCAAAACCTGAGTGTGCAGGAGCCCTGCTGGAGGGTGGGCAGCCATGGCACAGGTTACAGGCCCTGCCCAGAAAGGCTGAGACTGTGGGTCTGGGATGTGCTGGAGAATTTGCTTTCCTCGAATTTCCCATTGATGCTGGCCACGTAGCAAATGTGAGCAGGATTGCTGCGAGAAGAGGTAGAATAAAGAAGTGGGTTTTCTCCTCGTTAACCAGAATTCCTTCTGAACTTCTTGGACTGTCCATACCCTGTCCTTTGCTCATGCTTCAAGGTGAGGTCAAGGGTGACATGTCCTGGAAATACTTCTGTTGCATTCCTTCGGATTATCGCCTTCTGTGAGTGCACATGTTGGGTCTATGAAGATATGTTGCATCTGTTCTGTGTTGTTTAACCCTTAATTACATGCAAGTGTTTGCACTGCACGTGTTTGTCTAACAAGGATGCCTTGAGGCAGCTGAGTAGATGAAATGTGCTCCAGTATTTGGTTGCTTGCTCAAATTTAATTTCTGCAACCCCTGTGAGGAGTAAGTGGCCGTATTCTGTTTTTTAGAAGTGAGGAAACTGCAACAGAAGAAGAGCAAAGATGAACAGAAGTGAGATTTCTTGCCCAGTTCACAGTGGGAAGCCAAAGCTAGATGGATATTGTTCTCAGATATGTGCTCTATGTCACTGGTAGAAGGAAAGTCTTAGATTTAGTCTCACTTTTTCATTGTAGTTCCATCTACTTAAAGAGCAAATCAAGGCACTTTAATGAATTCAACATGAATCGTTGTTCTTAGTGGGAATTGGGTGGTTAGCTTACAAATTCATCAGGAATCATCCACTTGCTTTTAGAGTAAATATTTAAAGGGGTGATTCCACTTGTATGTCATTAGATTTAGGATTTGTTTAAAATTTTGGCATAGTAGAGATAGCAAGGGAAAATGGCTTTCAGTTCCTAAAAAGACAAATTAGAGAATTTTGCCACTGACCTTCTTAACCAGGTAAGTTTATCTGGGTGGTTAAAGATTTATAAAGGACCTGTATATAACATGTTACATGATAGGTAGAGCTAAAAGCAAACAAACCAGCAAGAAATTTCGTTCCGTACTGGTAACATGCCAAGCCTTCTTCGCATATATGTATACACAAACATTATGTGGTTTTCTGAGATTCTTTTAAAAGGTGGAAATTTGAAGAATTCATTAGGTGTTCTGTCTTATAATGTAACTTGGGGACACTAAGTTTTAGTCTCTAATGAGCCTCTTAGATGCAAGTCTGTAACACAATCTTGTGAATTACCCACATTATAAAAGGTGGCAGGCCAGAATTTCCTGGTGGCAGACGGCTACTAAATAGCATTCTTTCACTTTTCTTTGCAAGTTTGTGCTATATGCTTGTGTGACCTGAATGCTTTTATTGCTTCCTCAGTTCTTTCCCTTCCCTCCTGCTCTGTTAAGGACACACAAACAACCACAGCACAACACAGTCCTCGCCCAGTGCTGAAAGCTGAGTGATAGAGCCAGAAAACTGGTTTCAGGTGGCAGATTTCACGTACATCTTTGCCAAGTCAGTATCTTTCATTAGTCTTACAAGTAAAACTTGTAGATATTTCTTACCTACAGTATGCAGTTAATTTAAAAATGAAGTTTTCCTTGAGATTAGGCTTGGTATTGTCTCAATGTGTCAGATGAAAAATTTAGTTTCTATCCTGCATAGAGATGGGAACAGGAGAGTCAGTGCAGATCACGTGGGGGCAGGAGTTCCTTTAGTGAGAGCTGTGTGAGAGGAGACTCCATAGGGGACCCGGGACTCAGCTGTGGAGCACCTGGCGTCCTTCGCTTTGTTGTGCAGGCAGCGTGGACTGAGCATGGGTCAGAGGACCGGAAGAGGCCCTCAGACAGTGTCGTGTAACTGGAGCCCCAGGTGCTGAGCTGAACAGGACCTGAGTTTTCCACAGGACCCCATGTAGTCAGAGAGCAAGGGAAAGGAGAGGGAGAGAGGATGAGAGAGAGAAAAAGAGAGACAAAGGGAGAAAAAAACAAGCAAATAATACTCATTTTGTTCTGAATACATTGCTAGAGAATAAATGAATAATATAGTTCTTTGTAAGTAACACAAATATGACCAGTTCAATAAAATAAGTTTCATGCAATTCAAAGATACATAGAAACAGTTGTTTTCAGTTTAAGGAGTGCCAGGAAATGTGTGTAGTGTATATGGTCTTATTAATGGTATGGAAGCTAAGAAATGCTCATTAATGGTGAAAGCTAGCTAATTATGTATTTGTCTTTAGTTGAAGTAAATCTTTCAAAATTACACAGATCAGTGTGACTACTGGATTCTGAACTGTTAAGCATTTTCTTTCTTTCCTATTTGATTTCCTGCTTGCTTGATCTCTCTGTCTTTCTTTTTCTTCCTCTTTTGCTTTCTTTCTGCTGGTGATTAAACCTAGAGCCTTTGCATTGCATCTGCAGCCTTTCTTCTTCTTTTTTTAAAATTTAATTCTTCATTTAGAGACAAGAGACAAGTCAGTAGGTTGCCCAGGCTGAGCTCAAACTCATCATCCTCCTGCCTCAGCCTCCCGCAGTGCTGGGGTTATAGGTGTGTACCCTGCTCCAAGCATTTATTGTTAGAAGACTATAGGATATTTTCATTTTTGTAGACCTATTGTTGGTCAAGTCTACATTGTTTTTTTCTTCTCCTTTTAGAGCTAGAGAGCTGTCAGTGTCAGGGTGATCGATATCTGTAAATAAAACACGAAGATGAGCCTGAGAATGATTTATGAATCCCTGCTTGGTTCTAGGCTCCATTCCTGTCACCTGGGAGTTGATTTCTTAATCTCTGTATGTCTTAAAATGTGATCAAATAGTTCTGGGCAAAGAAAAATAATCAGTGTGAAAGTCATGTACCTTGGTTCTTCTGTATTATGAAAATAGTAGTTACACAGACTGTGGACCTAGTCTCAGGATGAGTAGGAATGGGAGGAGACTTGAGAGAGGAAAGACAGTTCTTTTGCTTAACCCATGTGATAGAATAGTTGACCTTTTCATGCTAGTTCAGTGCTGCACCTTAAAATATTAATAAGGAAAGACTCTTCGAGTCAGTGTGGTGTAATAAAAATGTGTGTATTTTGTCTCTGTCCTTGATTTCTGGCACAGAACTCCTAAACTCCTTAGGGTTTATTACATAGTGGAAGCGTCATTTGTTATTTATAATGAGCCCTATTTAGACTGTACTTAACTTTATGCCAGTGAGGTGACTCTTGGTGGGGCTCCTAGGTAGCTTTAGGATGGGACTGGTTGTCTAGGAACCAACTGTGTGACTACAGGGTGGGAGCTTCACCCCGGCCTCTGATCAGGAGGAGGTTGTGTTCAGACGCCAGCGGTCAGTGGCTTAGTCAGTCTCCCTTATGCGACACAGCATCATGAAAACTCTGAAACTCAGAGGCGGCGGGATCTCCTGGGTGGTCACTGCAGGACGAGCTGGAAGGTGGTGTATCTGGAAGGAGGCACTGTCCTCCCTCCATACTTTTCCCTTATCTTTGGCCCTGCACATCTCTTCCAGTTGGCTGTTACAGAGTTGTATCCTTTATAATAAATCTGTGATCGTAAGTATAGTGTATTCCTGAGTTCTCCGAGTCATTTTAGTAATTACTGAAGTGGCGGTGGGGGGAATCATAGGAAGCCCCCATATTTGTGTCAGCTGGGTTGTCTGGAGACCATGTTTGAGGTGGGTGTCTAAAGTGGGGGATCATCCTGGGTCACGAGGTCCTTTACCTCTGAGTCAGCACTGAGCTCTAGGCAGTTAGTGTCAGAATTGAATTGAGCTTCGGGACCTCCAGTTGCTGTTGGAGAAATGAAGCCATCAGGTTTTTCTCATCCGGGAGAACTGACTCAGTATTTTTGAAACATTGTACCTGAACTATCTCTGAAATTACACTTGTTTTCTATTTAGAAAAAAGCTCAAAGGCATTTAAAAAATCAGTAGGAAAAAAAATCAGGCTAGTGCCTTACTGTCTTGTATGTTTATATTGTTTTACAGAATAATAAAGTGAAAGTCATAGCATTATATGGTTTTCTTTGACTCTTGTTTCCTATGGTATAGACTAAAGGTTTCACAGCATCATCTCTACCTCCAGTGAGTGAAAATGTCTAGTATGTTAATATTTTGGATTGTAGTTTTAGGCATTTCCCTTAGAAAGAGATTTCCCGTACTGTCTTCTGCTTTCTTTCTACAGCATTACTATTACTATTAGGATGAATCATGTAATATTGCAATTATTCAAGTAGTTTTGACCCACAGCAATGACAGTTCTTAACCTAATAGAGATGAATCTCTCTATTGACTTTGTTATCTGTAATCAAATCCCAACTGTACTGATAAATACCAAGATATTTTTGAAAATTTTAGAAGTGGAAAAGTAGAGAGATAACTTCCAGGTTCTACCCACCAAAGATAAATACTAGCTTTATTGGAAAGGTGTTGTCTAACAGGCTGATTTTTCCTACCTATAGATCACCCTCTGCTTTCAAAAAATATTTTTGTGATTGTTCTGTGTTTAATTAAAATAAGGGAAATGTAAAAATACAAAACACACTGAAAAGAATAAAAGTAATTTTAACACAACCACTGAAAGATAACCACTGTGAATGTTTGGTATCTTTTTGTTTGCCTTATAAAAATTGGGATCATAATGTCACTGAATCTTGCTTTGCAGGTGTTTTTTCACTTAACATTTTTTACATAGCAGTTGAGACTATTTTGGGCAAAGTGGGATATGATAAATCTCTTATAAACTGTTTCTATTTTAGGAATCAAAGGGAATTATTACTTTTGAGAAGTAATCAGCAGTTTCAACCGAGTTACATGCAGATTAGGCATTTAAATTTTGCTTTTTATAAATGATAGTTTTTTTTAGTAAAAAAATTTTACTAAATTAAAAAAAATTTTTTACTAAAAATAGATATATTTTCTTGGAAAAGATGTAAATTTTAAATGCATTCTCTCTTTTCATTAGATAATTTACTAGGAAAAACCATTGTGTCACTGCAGATTTATCGTTGGATTAGTTGTGTAATGATTCTCTGTCGATTGTCCCCTTGAGGCTCTTTCCCAAGTACAGGAACACATAGTATAGGTGACCTATGAGTAATTGGATTCCATGGAATTTTAGTGGTTGAGGCAATGGAATGTGGGGCTCTGGGGCTCTGGGGCTCTGGGGCTCTGGAGCTCTGGAGCCAGCTGCCTGGATAACAATCTCACCTTTGCTACTTGCTCTGTGCCTGGTATAAGTTACTTGATCTCTCTCTGCATAGTTTTTACGTGTATAAAATGGAATTGAAAATAACAGTGAAACAAGGAGATAATAGGAAGTTAGGCAGATAGGATACTAGTCCTGAATAGTTAACCTAAAGTAAACTAAAGGTTCGTGCTTAAGTGAGTTAACATACCAGATGGATGGGATAATTAACTTAAGCAAACTGACCATTAGGGCCTAAAGGAATGCAAAAGTCAAAAAACAGGTCCTTGAACAAATGGGAGAGACCTGGAGGAAGTGAAATGCAAATGAAGCAACCTGTATTGACATCAAAGTCTACCTGCAACCAAGAGCATCCCTGTTTTGTCACTTTCACTGGTCCCAAAAGCTGCAAAAAAGGCCAAAGGACTTAAGCATGTATGGTGTCTGTTTTATGGAACCCCTCCCCAACTAGCAGAGAGCTTTCCCTTTTATTCCTTCTAATAAACATGCATTTGGCCATTCACTACTGCTTGCTGCTTGCTGTTTTGTTGGCTTCAATCTCAGTTGCCCCAAAACAAGGACCCAGAGCTTGAGGGAGCTGGTTACAGTAGTACCTGCTCTAAAGGGTAAATGAGTTGCTATCTGTAAAGTACTTGGAATAGGAACTGTACAACTATGCATCAGTATGTGACTGTTACTCATAATATTTTTTCTGTGTCTAGATTATTACTTCTGGTTTTCAGAATGTTTGAGTTTTGTACTCATGACTGTTCGCATGCATTTCTCCACCTTACAGTCAGCTTCTCTATGTCTAGGGTTTTCTTTATTGCTCCTGTTTAATCTTTTCCATGTTCATCTTTCCGATACGCTGTTTACTTCCTCTCCTTTTCCCTCTTGTCCTTTGCACTGTCTCCAGAGCAGTCATGGAGATTTTACAGAGGAGACTTTAGCAAGGACAGGACCTTGAGGCTCCACGGTTATTCACCTCCACTTCCCAGTTCTTAGAGTCTCAGAAGCCAGATCACGTGTCTGTCTTGCCAGAAAACTGCCTGGTAAACCTGTGACTAATTGGAAAACCCTCTGTATAGGACTTTTACGGGTTTCTGCTTATTCATTATTGACTTCCTGTTCCTGGAAGGAAGTAAAGCTCTGGGCTGGTTGTGGGAATGTTGGGGGTGGGGGGCTCACCACTGAGCTGCTGGTTCTGCCTCCAACTGCCTTACCTTGTGGACTTAGGGATTTTGTGTCACCTCCTCCCATCCAGCTCCTGTGCATGGTTCCCCAGCTGAGCTGAAAGCTTTATGTGGACAGCAGCTGCTTTACACTGATAATAATAATTGCCACTGGTAATAGTAATCATCTCAGCAATCCTAGCTAAGCAATCACTGAGCATTTACTTTCCACTGAGCATGTGGGTGAACCTAAATTAATCTCCTTTAATACTCGGTAACAGTTCACTTAGAGATAGAGAAACAGAGGCGCAGAGAAGTTCATCGGCCTGCCTGGGGTTGCACAGCTAGGATGCACGGTGAACACAGTGCAGCCAAGAAAAAGCTGGCAGCTGCTTTTCTTTTTTAGGGAGCAGCCTTGGCTCAGAGTCTGGGTCCTGCCTGCAGCAGACCTCAGTTCCTAGCCATTCCTCGGTCACACGAGTGACTGTTCTTTATTTCTCCATTTCTAAGGTGGGTTTAATAATAATCTCTGTTTAGAATGGTGGAGATTTAAAAAAGCATAATGAGCCTGGTGTGGTGGGCAGGCCTGTCATCCTTGCACTGTGGGAGACTGAGGCAGGAGGATTGCAAATTTGAACTTAGTCTGGGCAAGTTAGTAATTTAATGAGACCCTGTCTCAAACCAACTGAACAAACAAACTTGTAAGACAAGGGCTGAGGATGTAAGTCAGCGCGAAGGTCCTGAGTTCAATCCCTAGTTCTGGGGTGGGGGCTGGGGCAGTAGCATTCAGTAAAGTCTAGTTGCTTTTGGTAGTTGGTAGTAGAGTAGTTGAGCATTTTGGAGCCCTGGAATTTGGAAATCAAAACCTCTCAACACTCCATGGGGATCCATCACTATCTCTCTGTCCCTCTGCCCAGTGGGGCCGGGGAAGGCCCTGGACCCAGGTTCCCTTCTGCAGCCCTTCTCAGCTGCAGCTACTCAGCTCAGCTCTATTCTTCCTTGTTTCTGTGTGGTTGCCTGGGCTGCTGGAAATGGTTTGGCCCATCTCCCAAGCCCTCCAGGGCTCCCCAGGGCTGAGTTCCTGGGGATCTGCTCATTCCTGAAGGACAGCCACTGGCCTGGCTGCTTCTGCTCTTGCTGGAAATGGCCATCTGGGCCTGTCTTCTGCTTCCTGTTTGATAGCTTTGTTCTGGCACTTGCTTCTTAGCCTTTCTGCCATAGTTAAAATAATTTCTGAGTTCTTGCTTGACCTCTTACAAGGAATGTCCATGAACAGATCTCTAAAAAATGGGCAGTGGCCTTTGATGAGGTTACTTAAGGTTGTTCCCTTAGGTATCTGGCAGATTGAAATGAGATGGAGTCCTGTGAAAACTGAGCTGAGGACCGATTCCCAAAGCTGGGTTTTGGAATGTGCTGCTATTGGTAGCCTTCTTTTGAGTCCTTGCAAAGTGGAGCCTTCTGCAGGTTTGCGGAGCCCAGAAGCATACTGGTGTACAGCCCTGCCATCGTTCTGCAAGGGCCAGCCCAACAGGTGTGTGAGGCTGTGGGCTGTGTCACATGGCCAGCTCCCAAGGAGACTCTCCTCATTCGTGTTTTGGGGCATGGTTGGTAATTGGCAGGTTGGGTGTAAGTTCACTGGACAGTCTATCTTACCCAAGGAGGAACTTAGCAAAACCCACTTACCAAGTTAGAGTGACAGTGGACGTTCCACTGATGACCCAGGTGTCCTTTCTCTGTTCCCACAGGTACCATGTTGTGGGTGTCTCTGGTGCCCTTGGTGATAGGGGTGAGAGGTACCAGGATAGGACACCCTTCTCTCTGCTTGGGGACACAGAGGTATTCAATTTGAATCAAGTTTTCCTTTGAGTTGTGTCCCATTTGTGTTTGCTGACTGTGACCACAGTATTGCTGAGTGGTGTGCTCTTCTGATAGTAGCTGGAGAGATAACAGCAGGGCTGAGTTTTAGTTTTTCTGCAGAAGTCATTTCTGTCTCTAGCCAGTGCAGAAATGTCATGTTAGGTCTCTGCTTTCTTTACAACATGAGGATGTCATCTGACATTCTCGGGACTAGGGGTCTGAGATAAATTGAGTGTGACAGCGCATTGAAAAGCATCATGTTATTTGGACAGGGACTTTTATATCTTATACAATGTGTCTCTAATGTGTATGATTGAAAAATTTCTTCCTTCTTTTCCCTCCCTCCCTCTTCCTTCCCTCCATTCTTCTTGCTGATCTCTTCTTCTCTCCTTCCCTCCTTCTTCTCTTCCTCTCTTCCTCCCTCCTTTCTTTCCTAAAATATTTTCAGATGCCATTGTCATTAACACTGCTGGTACAAATTATGTTTGTGGCAACTATCATAACTTCCAAGCGCAGTGGTTTGTGAACACACACATATGTGAGTGAGATGCCTTTTGGTAGGTAAAGTGTCTTTTACTATTGTCTTCATG
Organism: Dolichotis patagonum; assembly: GCA_004027295.1. Lineage (NCBI taxonomy): Eukaryota > Metazoa > Chordata > Mammalia > Rodentia > Caviidae > Dolichotis > Dolichotis patagonum. The sequence goes on from PVJX010000893.1 coordinate 140,125, forward strand.
ACAGTTATGAAAGTGTGAAGTATATATTTTTTTTTTTTTTGGTACCAGGGATCAAACTCACGACCTCGCACTTGCCAGGCAGGCGCTTAAGCCACTGAGCTAAATCCCCAGCCCTATGAAGTATATTTTAAACTGAGTGATCATTGGCTTTTTTGCAGTTAAAATTTTGTGTTAATGAGACTTTTAAAATTTTGTGTTAATGAGACTTAAAAAAGCTAAGTCAGTACAAATTTCATCTAATTGTAGCTAACTTTAGTAATTTTTCATGCAGATGATTTGTACATTAAAGGAAGATGCATGTGGAGTTCATTGTTAACTGTATATGACAGGACCATTTGGAGGAAGGTAGCCTTCTGGCATTTTAGGGCACTGGGGTAGGCATAGGCAAACCCAGGCTGCAGGCCAGCTCTCAGGTATGCCACTCAATAAAACCTAAGGTGTTGTGGCTTGTGTCTAGACATCCCCCCAAAGCCTCATGTGGTGATAGATGGGACTTTTTTCAGAGGTGGCTGGATCTCGTGTGTGTTTCACTAGGACTGTGAGTGCTACCCACCCAAAGTAATCTGGATAAGATATAAGGGATAGAAAAAGCTGTGGTTGTCCCCTGGTTGTTGTTTGCTACCCTCTGCCTACCATAAACTGTTTTTTTCTGTGATGTTAGCCTGCCTTGGAGCCAGCCAACTATGGACTGAACCTCTACAAACTGTGAGTTAAGTAATCCTTTCCTCCTCTAACTCTGGGTGTTGGGTATTTTGTCTCAGCAATAAACAAAAAGTAACTAAGATGTAAGGCCACCTGTACTCTTACACGGCTAGTGAGTGTGGGTCCTGAGTCCCAGTGCCTAATTTGCGCCTGCTCAGCTGCTCACTGGGGCTTATTACCTCTCATGCCTTTTTTCCTCATCTGGAGATGGGGTAATGAGAGAGCCTTCCTTACAGATGTTGTGGAAATGAGACAACACAAACGTCTAGAACATGGTCAGACATAGCAATCCCTCAGTCAGTGCTGCTGTGTTAGCGACTTTAAAGTAGAAACTCATAGAGTAGAAAAGTAGAAACTCATAAAGTAGAAACTCATTCTTGATAAAGTGTGCCCTTTCCAAACAACCCGAAGCAAATATTAGGTTTCTGAAGTTTCAGTAAGGTCACTTCAAACAGATGATGTTTAATAAGAATTTCATTTGTTACTTGAATGAGTATAGTTTACAATTGGGATGGTATAGATGGATCTTTATTAAGTCTCCATGTTTGTCCTCCAGCCATCCAGCCCCTTTGAAAGAATCAGCCAGGGCCACTTAAGCTATAAAAATCTTGGAGCTGACCACACTGAAGATCGCAAAAGGAGGAGTGACAGAGGAAGGAAGGAGGGGAAGAGGAGCAGGAAAAGAGTTGGCAGAGGGATTTCCAGGTCCTGTAGCTCTTTAGGCCTTGTCCTTCCTTTCAGGCCTTTGAGGATTCCATTTCTGCCCCCTGCCCCTTGGGGTGTGCCAGGGACCCTCATCTTTTTTTCCCTTAGAAATGTGGTTGTGGCTTCCTGGCCTGTGTCCCAGAGCAAAGTTGATGAGTTGACTTTCTCCCAGTTTGGGTCAGGCCTAATCAGATGAGCTTTCTGTTGTCTCCTGAATGCAAGCCATTGTTTGAGGCAGCAGGAAGATTCCTGAGGCAAGCAGAAGTTGCACTCCTTGCTTCTGCCTTCCCTGGGAGCAGCTTGGGGTGGGTTGGGCTGTAGCCGTTGTGTGTTCAGCCCTTGGTGCCCCTTAGGGATCTACATCAGTCGGGGAGTTTGTGACCTTAAGAAATAACTTCCAAGCCAGGTGTGGTGGTGCACACCTGTACTCACAGCTGCTTGGGAGGCAAGATAAGAACATTGAAAGTTTGAAGCCAGCCTGGGAAACTTAGATCCTTTATCAAAATCAAAAACTAAAAAAGGGGATAAGGATGTAGTTTAGGGGTGGAGCACTTTCCTAGCATGAGGGAGATTGTAGTTTTTAATCCCAGCACATCCCTTGTCCAAAACAAAACAAAACACAAAAACAAACGAAAAATAAACAACAAAAACAAAAACCCAAAGCAAAGCAAAGCAAAACAAAGCAAAATTTGTCTCACTGATAAATCCCAGATAGAGTGGAAAGTGGTAGGGACTTTCCGTGACTCTATAAAGTAAAATTTCCACTAATTGCAATTCAGGATGGAAAATATTTACATTTCATCTTTTTAAAAGTTTCTGTAGATTGACATCACTTCTGTTTGCGTCCTTTGTTCTGGGAGCAGCTGGAGGTTCAGGATGATTTTCCTTTGTTCCCCAACCTCCTGCCTGTCAGGAATGTTTGTTCCTTTTATATCCAGCAAAATTCATTTTTTTTTCTTTTGAGGTGTAATATTCAAGTACTGTTTCTTCCTGGATGGTCCTCATTACTTCTCTCCTTAACCCTGTGTATTTCCACAAGTAAATCCCAGCTTAGGATGGAGGTGTATCCCAGACAATTCCTTTTGCACAAGGGGGTTGAAAATAGAAGTGCATTTTTCCACTTAAAAATGATGATTGTCATTAATAATAATTTCTCAAGTGTCCCCATAGCCAAGTGATGCTGTACACTGGGGATTCCGACACTGGGATTCCTGGTTTATACAGATATTTCTGGGGAGCTGTGTGCTTCCATCTGTTTCTAAAGTGGTTTTTGTTGCCCTACATCAGACTTCAGTACTCATGTTTCATGGTAGTATTTTAAAAATTGGACAAAATAAAGAGCAGTGAGATTGTGTGTGTGCAATAGGGGTGGCATGACTTTGTTTTTCTGGTGGATGGGCTTTGCTGTCAGATACTCTGGGGTCTCACCCTGCCACCCCACCCTGTCACAGCTGCATGGGAAGGGAGGGTGGGGCTCCTGTCTGGGAGTTGATTGGAGGCTGCTGCAGCTTAAGTTTCACTACAGAACTTAGCACTGATTTATGTACTGACTCATACTGTGCTCCCATCCCCATATAAGCTCACTTAGTCTCCCCATCCATTTTAAGCTTCTTGAGTTTGGGGAAGGATGTGTCTCCATAACTGAGCCTTGTGAGGTAGTTTTGGAGGCTGTGACTTTAGTTATTTCCATAACCACAGAAAAATAACTTTGGAGGGTTTGTTATGTAGAATCTTCTTTGCTTCTGGGTTTTATTAATGTATGTAATTGATTTAAACATAAAGGTGGTTGTTTTGTACTAGCCAGGAAGTCCTAGCACCACCATGGTAGGCTGGAGAGGCAGTCTGTGCACTGGTTACCAACGCAGCCCTGAAACAGATCTGCCTGTGCTCTGTCCAGGCTCTGGTGTTTAACCGCCTGACCCTGGGCAGACCTGGCCCTTCCCTGAGTCTTCTTTTTTGCTTCTCTGAAATAATAGTCTGTAAGACTGCCTGTCTTACTGTGTTTGTAAGGTGACAACTAGAAACTCTTGAGATCCATGCTCTAAACTCTAAATTGTATAACTCCTTCCTACCCCCTGAGGTCTAATTGAATCTCGTAATGTGTATGCAGCAAGCCAAGTGGAATCGAGATTGCAGATGTCTGTATGTCTGGACAGTATGCATTTTGCTACCAAATGAGTTAGTCTGTTTTTATTTTCTGTAAAATCAGTTGTAAGAGAGGTGGTGGAGGATGGGCTTATGTTTTTATGTCCAGTAGTATGCACCCAGAGTGATCTGTGAACTGGGCTACAGAGATTCAGGAGTTATGAGAACTGTGAAGGATATGGGCTCTTGTTTGTAGGTTTTTAGATGAGTCACCCAGAGGGTGGTTTGTTCAGTGTCACAGAGGTAGCTGGTGGCAGAGGTGGACGAAAAAAATCCTTTAGAGAAATGCATGTCTAGCCATCTCAGTCAGAAATCTAGACCAAGAGTAGACTGTTCATGGATACTGTGATTTAAATGTTAGCTTTTAAAAAGTGTGTATATAGAAGTGTTTTCAAAGCTGTTTTTCAACCAACCTTGGCATGGGTTGTCTCCTTAGTAGCCAGGTCTCCTTCCCATCAAGTCTGTTGGGTCTCTGCTGGGAAATCCTAGCTGCTGAGAATGCACACCCTTTCCTGATAAGAGGGGCAGAATTACTTTCAGCACTGGGAGGGTGCTCTGATGACTGCCTTTGTCTTCATTATTGGCAACCCTCACGCTGTGCCCACTGGGCTTGAGGAATGCCATTTCTATGCCACTCCATCTCAGCCCCTCTGAATAAGAGGTGAGTTGGAAGTATAATTATTACTTGGAAACGAGCTATAAAATTGCTTTTGGCTTTTTAAGGTTGACTTCCAGCCATCTCACATACCTCTGCCTTATTTCTCTGCTGTCTTCCATCTTTTTTTTTTTTAATAAATCTTAGCCTCTATTTGGAATTTTCTCATCAGGATCTTAGCAAAGCACACATACATAGAAAGTGCTAAGAATATGGTGAATTGACCAAATGCCCAAGAATTTTGACAAACACTGTCCTTTGTTGGATGTCATTTAATGCTGTGGAAGGGAATCCAGTCTGAGCTGACAAATTGCCTGAACGGCTCTTGCTTTGTGCTGGCGATTCTCACACTGAGGTGATGGGTTTGTTCTTGGAGAGGCAGCTAGGCTATGGGGACCCAGGGTATGACATCTGTAGGGTGAGCTGTGATTTAGGAGTTGGGATTGGTGATTGAGGACACATTTGTAGTCGTTCACTTCATAAACTGCTTTGGAGTCTGTCTGGTAGAGAAGATACAATATTTCTAAACATAACAAGTTTCTTGCTGGGCTCCTTAGAGCCCATGATTTTGAAGTTTCGGGAACCTGTCATCTAAAGTGAGTTGTAAAATGTGAGAGAATAGCCAGCATTTAGCATTTCAATAGAAAAATGGCTGAATGCTGAGATATTGAAAAAAGCAGTTACAGTATTCTTGTATACTGCATTCTTGCAAACCTTACGTATGTAGACACTAAGGGTAACAAGCAAGTTGGATCCATTCTACCTGGTTACAAACCAGGCATCACCACTTGGTAGCCATGTGACCTTGGGAACCTTGCCTAACTTTTCTGTGCCTCCGTTTCCGCATCTGTAACAGGGATAACACTGGTGAGCGTTTTATAGTTTTATCGTAAATATTAAATGCTTTCCATAGTGTTGCCTCATAAGTGCTCTATGATTGTGATAGTAGTTCTTTTTAGTAGTAATAGTGGTGTAGTAGTGTCAGACTTGAAGTACTTCTGGACTCTTCTCAGTCTAAACTTTCTTATGTTATCCCTGCTGACTTGCCACTCTGACTCTATTGCTTGTTACTAACCATCCTGGGCTTTGCATACTGCATTACACTTCCCCGGCATGTTAGTACAACTGGAGGTACGGGGTGTGTATGCCTCCTAGAAAGCATCTGGGAACTGAGATCACTGTCTCCATTTTTCAACCTGGGGAATCTAGCTTCTGCCTCGCTTTTCAGTTCATTGGAAATGACAGTATCCAAGGCCTCCCCGGGGCCTTGGGGGCCTGCCCTGGCCCCACCCCACTGTTTCACTGTCTTATAAAAGGCTGCACCTCACCCTCACAGGACTTACCCTCTGTGTGCCCACAGACGTGAGTGAGTCCTCCAGTCTGTGTCTCCACAGGTCTCCAAGGGCTATGACAAGCATTGTTCCGGGGGTCGTTTTTCCTGCCCATTTTATTGTTTTTTTTCCAGATTATTTTTTTTTTTAGAGTTTTAAAAGAATGTTTATACCAGGAAAGTACAGAGAAATAGGGAGTAAAGTCCAGCAAGAGAGAAGTTTAAAAACTCCAAGTGGCTTCCTAAATTAGAAACTAAAGGTTTCCCATGTGTTCTTAGGAAAGTTGTATGGGACCCAATTTGTAGCTTTTCTTCTCAAGTCTTTCTAAAGATGCCTCTTAGGTTTTTTTTTTTTAAAGGAAAAAAAACCCCAATGATACTGAATTAGAAAACAAGACAACAGGAGATTAACAATGGTTAATATATTGCGTATTATTATCTTCAAAGTAGTTATTCACATTATGAGAAATAGATGTGAAAAAATGATCAAACAATGTAAGCACAAACTGTTCTTTTCAATGAATACAGATTAGTAGTATAATTATCTATCATATATATATATTTTTTTGTAAGAAAGTTTAACATGAATACCAATGTCTCAGTAAATTTTAGATACACGATACACTGCTGTTAGATCTGTAGAAATTTTTTTTGTGTGTGAGTAGCAGAAACTTTATACCCTTTGAGTAGCAACTATCAGTTTCCTCCTCTCCCATTCTCTGGCAAGCACCATTCTATTCTTTATTTCTCTGACTTTGGCTTTTCTGTGGTTTGGCTCTCTGTGATTTTAATTACCATGGCCAACTGTGGTCTGAAAATATTAAAAGGAAAATTGTTGAAATAATATAGTCATTAAGTTTTAATTTGTGCACTGTTCTGAGTAGTGTGATAAAAACCTTTGGCTGTCCTGCTATGTCCTGATTCATGTGGCTTGGGACGCAAATTTTCCCTTTGTCCAGGGTGTCCATGCAGTTATACCACCAACCTGGTAGTTACTTGGTAGTCATCTCAGTTATCAGATTGTTTCCATATCACTGTTTTTGTATTCAAGTAATGCTTATTTTACTTAATAATGGTCTCAGAGTGAAGAATAGTGAGGTAGCAATTCAAATAAACCAAAGAGAAGCTGTAAGTGCTTCTTTTATGTGAAAAGTTGAAAGTACAATAAGATTTTAAGACAGAGACCACATTTCTGGAGAATAGCACTAATCAATACAATGCATATTGTTATATTCACAAAAATTGTTCAGAGTACAAGATATAGGCAACTTTTTGTAGCTTTTATCGCAATATATTGTTATAATCATTTTATTTTTATTCTCATACTATGCCCAATGTAAAAACTAAGCTTGTTCTTAAGTATGTGTGTATAGGAAAAAGCCTAGTATGGAACAGGTTTAGGTACTATGCGTGATTTCGGATGTCCATTGTGAATCTTGGAACATGTTCCCTGAAGATAACTGGGAGAGGTGCTGTTATTTTAGATACCTCACCTAAGTGAAGTCATGTGGTATTTATCCTTCTGTAACTGACTTATTTTGTTTCATGTTATGTTATACAATATGTAGATCCATGTACTTCCATTGGATGTGTACAACATAATTGCTTTATCCCTTCATCTATCAATAGGCATGTAAGTTTTTATACCTGTTGTGAATAATGCCACATGAAAGAGCAGGTATCTCTTCCAGATCCTAATTCCAGTTCTTTTGGATACATATCCAGAAATAGGATTGCTGGATCACATAGTAGTTCTATTTTACTTTTTGGAGGACCCTCCACACTATTTGGCATAGCAGTAGCACCACTTTTCAATCCCTTCCTAATTCAGTTGCTCTTTTGTATAGCACTTTATCCAGCTGTTCACTCCTTGCTTCTGGAAGCTTCTCTGTTCTGAGGGGAGGACCACTGGCTTCTCTTCCTTGGCTCTCTATGGAGCAGAGCCAGTTGCTTGGTGAACTTTTCTCTGGATGTTACCCTGTTTAGTTGTACATCTGTGTGCTTGTCTTAGTCCATTTGGGCTGCTGCAACAGAATACCACAGACCAATTAATTTGTAAGCCATATAAATGTGTTTGGCTTACAGTTCTGGAGGCTGGGAATCCAGGAACATGGCATGAGCATCTGTGCAGGGCTTCATGCTGCATCATGACATGGGGGAATGGAAAGTGAGTATGCATGACAGAGAGGAAGGGTAGAGGCCACACTAGTTCTTTGATCAAGAGCCTGCTCCCATGACAACTAATACTTCCAGGATAATGACATTAATCCATTTATAAGAGTGGAGTCCTCATGGCCTAATCACTTCCTAAAGGCCCCACCTCTTAATACTATTACCACGGCCATTAAATTTCAACATAAATTTTGGAGGGGACATTCAAACCACAGCATTGTTCAAAATTGATGTCATGATGTCCTCCCCATGCCAAGTGTGTTATAGAGCTACATGGCAAAGTTCCATAAACTGGGTGGTTTTATACACCCTAAGTTTATTGCATTTCTGGAAACTGATCCAGGTGTCAGCAGGGTTGCTTCCTTCCTATGGCTGGAGAGGGATTCTGTTCCATGAGTTTGTCCTGGGTTATGGTGGTTTTCTGGTCGTCTTTGTGTTTCCTACCCTGCAGAACCACCATCAGGTCTCTGCCTTAGTCTTCACATGGTATTTTTCTTATGTCCGTATCTGTCTCCAGATTTTGTATGGACATCAATCAAATGGGGTTTGGATCTTCTCAGTGACCTCATTTTGACTAGATCGCCTTTGTAAATATCTTGTCTCCAAATATTGTTACATCCTGGACTACTGGTTGTTAAAAATTTCAGTGATTGGGGTTGATACAATTCAATGCATAACATTGGACAAATTGCTTTGGCCAGATATTTTCCATCTCAGTGGACAGCTGCACTGTCCCCTGTGTTGGTCAGGTAGAGACTAGGGCATCATCTTTACATGTCACTTGCTGATATATTAACTTGGGGGTCTAAGAGCTTGCAGAAATTGGAGGCAAGATTTTGAAGTTGGCCAGCAACCTCGGTGCTACATCTTTAAATATGTATAACCTTGGTACAAAGGCAATACATAATAATTTAGAAAGTTACAGAAAAATATGAGGATAAATTTTATTCTGCTGTACAGATCACTGAATATTTTAATCTTTTCTTTATATAGTTCCTTCATGAATTTTGATCATTTACTAGTTAGATCACATTACCTGTGTGGATACCATATCTCCACAGAATCTTCATGAGTAGTTTTAAATGGTGCATATTCTATCGAATGAGATACAATATCAACAGGTATTTTCTTTTTATCCTGTCATCAAATATACAGGTGTTGCTGTTTTTTGACTCTTAAAAGTAATGTTGAGACAATCTTAGCTATTAATGTGAACTTAGCCAATAATTGTTTCATAATTCAGACATGATTCAGCTGGGGGTAAAGGAGAAAGAGAGACAGTGTTTCAAATCAATTTATTAGTGTTAATTAAAGTAAAGCTAAGCAAATATAGGTTAACAAGTGTTTTAGGCATTATTTTTAAATAATTACTTTGTTATTTATAAGTTATTCATAGAAATGTTTAGGTGGATCATAGTATTATCTTTAAATTAGCATATGTTTGTGATACTTAATAATTACATTCATTTTGTGAATAAATAATATAGATAGAATGTGTATTGATCATCTAATCCATTTTCCCCTTCTGATCCTCCTGTCTCCCTTTTTTCCTGCTTCCCCTTTTCCATTTTCAAAACTTAGGTTTTCTGAGCAACAGTTTTCTTGTCAGCTGTTCCCTGTAAGTCCTTAACAGAGCTGAGCAGAACTTCTAGGGGTGATGGAAATGTTCTTTATCTGACCTGTCCAGATGGTAGCAGTTAGCCAAATGTGACTGCGGGGTACTTGATCTGTAGTTAATACAGTGGAGGAGCTAAATTTTTATTTTAGGCTCTGCTAACTTCAGTTTACAGTTAAGTAGCTACATGTGGCTAATGGCTACCATATTGGGTAGGGCAAGTCTGTAATGATGGTGACTAATACACTTTCATAGCCCTAACCTTTTCTTAATCACTCTTCTGAGTGCTTTACACGTTAATATATTTAATCCTTCAGGTAATTTGATGAGGTAGATTGTGGTTACTATTGCTGTTTAACACATTTTTCAGAAGCTTCATGGTGTCAGACACCAACAATTATTGATTTGGCTTACGGATTAACAATTTGGGCCAGGTTCATAAGAGACATATCTTTGCTCCTGGAAGATGGGCCGTAGGATCTGTTTTTAAGCTGGCTTAGTTACTGGTTGGCAAGTTAGTGCCCACTGCTAGTCTCTGTCCACGGGGCAGGCGAGGCGTCCTCAGCACAGTTGCTGGGTTCCACTAGCAAGTGCACCAAAATATAGGAAGAGGAAGTTGTCAGTTTCTTAAGACCTGAGATCAGGAAATTGACAAAGCACCAACCCTGACAAATTCTGGGCCAGCAAAACAACATGTGCATTAGTGGAGGAGATAGAGACTTCACCCTTCAGTGACAGAAGTATCAAAATACTGGGGGCCATGTTTTAAAGTTATTGTAGATGGGAATGATCATTTGATTTCACTCTACAGATAAGAAAACTGAGGAAAATGAAATTACTTGCACAAGCTGAATCTACTAAGTGGCCAACCTATAATTTCTGTAAGGCAGTCTGCGATTTAAACCAAGGTGCTATATTTTCCTCTCTATATAATTTATATAGTTTAAGGATTTAGATTCAAGACAGGCATGCATGGTGGCACACACCTGTAATCCCAGTGTTCAGGAGGCTAAAGCAGGAAGATCACAAGTTCAAGTGTAGCCTGGACGATTTACTGACTTAGTGCTCCTGTCTCAGTTGAAACAGGGCTGGGGATGTAGCTCAGTGCTGAGGCCCTGCATTCAGTCTCCAGAACCACACACCTGCACACACAAGAAAGATTCATAGCTGCTTTGTTTTTGATGGCACAATGATTATGAAATGAAGTGAATTATACATGTTTGTGAATCACAGAGCCTTGTAAATACATAGTAAGTGTAAGGGTTTGCTTGATGTCAAATTCATAACGAGCGAACATCCTCAGCTGTCTGATCCAGGAGGTGGTGCTTGGTTCCAGTTCTCAGTCCTTCTGCTTTCATTCCGTTTTTCCCACTGCCACTTAAAGAATGTAACACCGACGCAGACCAGATCGAAATGGACCGTGATTCTGAGAAAAACTCCTTAAGTCTTCACTTATTCCCATTGTATGGAGAAGTCATTGGTAAAATCAGTCAATCAGTCAAATATTTAGAACTGTAAATGAGGTTCAATAAATGTTGCTGGTTTTTACTGATAGTAAGACTTGAAGTTACACCCTAATTTGGATGGTATACTTATTTTGTAGTTTAGGGATGGATATACATATTATATACATATACGCATGTGCCACTGGTTAGCATGGATTCTTAACCACATATAAGATGGAAATTATATGTGGGCCAGTTTCTAGATAAAATAAAATGTAAGTTTATTATAGGAAAGCTACATAGACACACCTGAGATGGCTATTCCACAGTCAGAGCAGCGCTGGACCAAATGCGCATCTCACGTCTCTAGGGTCTCACCCTAGTTTCCCACACATTCTGCTTGTTTTCTATCAGGCAGTGCCTTCAGAGTCCTGTTAGCTCCCTACTCAGTTGTGTACCTACACCCTGGAGTCAGACTGTGGGTTGAAATCTGTCTCTGTAAGTTGTTCACTTTTTGGCCTTGAGTGGGTGCTTTAGCCTGCTTTAAAGTCCTGATAGCTCCCCACCTCACATGCACACACTCATGTGTTGCTTAATGATGGAAATATATTATGGGAACTATTTCACTAGGTGATAGTGTATTTACACACCTCAGTGGTACAGCCTGTTGCACACTTGGGCTAAAAGGAGCAGCTTGTTTCTCCCAGGTGCCAAATCTGTGCAGCATGTGACTTGTATTAGTCAGGTTTCCTGATGCTGGTGCAAAATACATGATACCTACAACTTAAAGGACAGATTTACAGTATGTAGGCTCAAGGTTTCAGTCCATAGTTGTCTGGCTGCCAAGCAGAAACATGGTGGAGGAGTGTGGCGGAGCAAATCTGTTTAGTTCATGGGAAACATAACAGGTGAATAGCACCAGTGAAAGAGATATCCTCCAGTGACCCCCTCAAGTGACCCCCACCTAACAGCATCTTCAGCTATGAACATCGGTGGATTAATTCATCTAAGGGTACAGTACCCGTATTCCAACCACCTTTCCGTAATTCAGTCAGATTGACAATTAAGCTTAACTGTCACATTACTATACTGAATACTATAGGCAGTTATCACACGGTTGGTAAGTATTTGTGTACTAAAATGTAGAAAAGGCACAGTGAAAATACTAGGTGATAGAAATTCTTAAGCTTCATTATAATCTTAGAATTCACCCTAATATATGTGATCCCTTTGTTGATCAAAATGTCATTATACAGTGTGTGTTGTATATATACTTTCATGGGAGAGAAATGAGAAAAAATTAAAGAGTATCTCAAATTCTAGAAGTTGTCTGATAAAACAATGAATGCAGCTTTCACAAACTGAAGGACAGTTTGCTTCCCAGTTCAAAGCCAGTGGATTTGTCCCTGTGAGAGAGAGGTGGCCCTTTGTTCCATGGCTTCTGATTTGCGCATTAAGCTTTTGTTTGATCCTGTTTGTGGCCCTGATAGCTCTGCTCATTTCATACGATTTGTTTCTCAGTACAGTTATTATTTTCTTATCAAATGTTATTGAGAAACATTATAGTTCAGTGTCTCTAGCTTTCTAATTTCTGCATTTCTTAAGCAGTATCTATGAATCTTCTTGACATAGAAAGCCCCATATTATTTCACAATAATGTCGCAAATGCTGAGGGTTCTTCAACCAAATTCCACATTTTCCTTGAGTCTTTATTCTCTGATCCCTCCCCTCTTTGCAGTTTCTCTCTTTATTTGTCCATATTGTGATACTTTGAGGGTCTTCTGTGCTGTTTGATCTTTCTCTTAATCAGCCATACCTTACAATTGGTTGCTTTGGGCTTTTTCCATCTTATTCCAGTGGTCATGTGGCATTCGTGCAGGCCACTGTGTCACTTTCTTCTGGTTGATATGACTGATCTTCCCTCTTTTCTAAACCATACTGCCTCACAGAACAGCTTCTCTCCTCTTCATGTCATTAGATAGATCCCCAGTGTCATTTTTCTCCCAGTGACTGAATGTTCCTTCTGCATCATTTCTTACCATCTGTCATGATTTGGCTGTGTGCTAACTTGCTCAGTGCCTGTTTTTGAGGCTACCTACAAGCTCTGAGGTGGCAGGGCCTGTGCTTTATGTTGTTCATTGTTCTCCCCAGCTTCCAAGGGTGGGGGGGCTTGTCACATAGGAGGTGTGCAATAAATGATTGATGAATAGTTAAACAGATGCACAGGCTTCCTTTTTTATATTGATACTCTCCCTCATTATTTCATGTTCTTCACATTCTATGTATGTTAGTTTACTAAATCCTGTTAAAAGATAAGCTCCATGAGGGCAAGATCTTTGTCTGTTTTACTTAGTGTGATACACTTGTTCCCAGGTACCTAGCATGGTGCTTGGCAAGAAGGTCATGTTTTCATGTTTCTGTGACATAGTCATGTTCAGTCCATATTGCTATGTTATAGAAATGGTTCTAAGTGTTTTGCATGCAGTCATTTGTTTCATTTTCACGTTGACCTTGCAAGAGTGGGTAGGTACTGTTAGTGTGTAAGAAACCAAGATATTGAGATGTTAAATCATTGTTCATTGTCACGTGCTGCTGAATGGTGGCGCTGGGTGTCCAGTCTAGGGCCCCTGCATCTATGCTTTTAACCATTGAGTCCTATGCTATAATACCTCTTAATACTTATGTGCATATTCTATCCTGAATACATCACTAAAACTCTGTACTTTCATTGCATACTATGTAGGGATTCTCAATAGATGAAGATGTAATAGTTGTCCTCAAGAGGTTTAAAAAGCCAAAAGTGATTCAGAGCGGGACCAATGGTGTGATTGGCAGAGACGGGAACTTGGGCTGTTGTAGTCCCACCCTGGGTTCTTGCCCTTTATGCTAGGCTGAGGGACCCTCACCCCCACATTCTTTGCATGGCCTGAGGTTTGGGGAGCATACAGACACTGATTATGTATTTGTTTTATTTATTTACTTATTTATTTTTATTAGTACATGCTTATGGCACATAATTCCTTGTGTGAAGTTGGTACCTGTACATAACAAATTTTAATGTCTTTTTAACTATGCCCCCTCTTTTCCCCTCTCCTTGCATCATTTGGTTCCATTCCCACTTGAGAAAGACCTGTCTTTCTGCTTCTTACTGTCTTTTATTTTGCTCTTTATTTGTAGTTTGCTTTTCCCGTGTAAGAGAAACCACATGATATTTTCAGCTTGCGCAGGCACTGATTTAATGCGAGCATTTCCTGAGGGTCATCGGGGTTTTTGCCCCTCACAGATATCTAACCTGGCTGTGCCTGTTCCCTCCTGTAGACAATGGTGGCAGCCACATGTTGCACTCCAGGACAGAGACGACCCCGTCACCTGCTAACAGCACTGGGAATGGACACCCAGAGTACATTGCATATGCGCTTGTCCCTGTGTTCTTCATCATGGGTCTCTTTGGCGTCCTCATCTGCCACCTGCTTAAGAAGAAAGGCTATCGTTGTACCACAGAGGCTGAGCAGGATATCGAACAGGAAAAAGCTGAGAAGATAGGTAAATAACTTGAACTGGTTTTGTTGGTGGGGTTGCAATAGTGAGATGGTTTTTAAATAAGAAGCCATGCGTGTATACTTCCTATCTCTGCGAGGCACAGCTCGGTGTAGAAGTAGCTTTTCCAGGAGTCAGACCTTGAGTTTGAAACCTTGCTTTCCTGGCTACTTGGTATTTACCTACACTGGTCCTGTGGCCTGGGGCAAGTTACATGTGCTCGGAATCTCTGCTGTATATAATTTAGCTGAAGTTTATTCTAATTCATGTAATTGACATATTAATTTTATTTAAATGAGGATGATAATCTCCACTTTGTAGGATGGTTGTGCAATTTAGGGAGAAGTTTCATTAGTGATTGGCACGTGTGCTTTCTCACTAAACATTAATCCTTACAATTATGACTGATTCTGATTCTGATAAGAATAGTGGGAAAACTAAACAAGTCTCATCATTTTTGTAGTATTACTTTTGCATTCTGTAGTGTTACATTTTTGTTCTATCTTGAGTCTGCATGACTGAAATATGTGTTTATAAAGTAAATGACTGTGGGAACAGTGCAGTAAAGTATGGCAGGAATAGTGCCTTAGTATGAATATCAGTGTCCCCTCCTTTCTTTCACCTGGAGTTTTAGGGAGCGTTTGGATAAATCTGAGACATGAATCCTGTTTTCCTGTCATTTCTTTCCAGTCATCTTTTCAGGAGGTTTTCTAACTTGGGCTTTGAGTATTAGTAGGTAACTCTGCACATCCTGTTGAGCCCCATATGGGCAATCTTTGCAGAGGTGACATTTGGAGTTGTTCACCCATAGAGCAAAGCCATAGGATGACAGAGGGGAGGTTCCTCATTTTTTGCCAGCTTGCTGGACTGTTTATCTTTTCCGCCCCCGCTGACCTTTGAGGCTGATGCAGAACATGGGCAAGATGAGTCATGTGTAAGCTTATGATCAAACCAGAGCTGAGTGTTTGTCAACAGAGAGTGGGGCCTGCTCCCCTGCTCGTTCACTGATGTCTGTAGGTTGGCTTAGCCATCCACTTCCAGGCCATGCCTCTGAACATGCATGTTACTGTTAGAAGGTAGCCAACCCAGGTAAATGGGTGACCCCGTACACCTTGGTTGTTCTTGATGAACTAGAATAGAGGTTTTCACCCTCCTTCTTCCTTCTTGGTACAGCGAAACAAATTATAAGGCTTGGTTTCTGAACGAAGCCTTGGTATTTTTTCAACAACTGTCACATTATATTGCTGACACAGAGTTCCCAAAGTGTACTTAGTTTGTGGGCAGATCACCAGGGTCAAAATTTAGATAATCGAGCTGGGGATTTAGCTTAGTGGCTCAAGCGCTTGTCTGGTAAGTGCAAGGTCATGAGTTTGATCCCCGCTTTTAAAAAAAAAAAATTAGATAATCAGGAAATACATTCAAAAGCATAAGAGAGTTTTATAAATAAGAATGAATATCTCACTTAAAAAATAAATCAGTACTCTTAAATTTGTGTAATAAGCTGAAATTAAAAGCTAAGGAAATTTGTTTCTTTTCTTAGCTTTCTTCTTTGCATTTCCTCTAAGGGCATAAGGAAATGATGAGAAAAATAATAGCAGTCAAGAGTACGTGAATGCATTTCTTACTGTTGTAGAAAATGAGTTGATGTTTGACCCTGGGAAGAGACTGGTAAACAACTCCGATACTTTCTGTTTACGTTTGTTATCCAATAAACTCAACAATATGTGACACTAGAAAGTTTGGGTATGAAGGCAGGAAGTTAGAATCTCTGTACCCCGCATGACCGGTTGAGTTTTCTGGAAGCTGTTTAGTGCAGTCTTGAGCTTTGAGACTGAATGTCTAATTGACTTCCTGCCTGTGAGTGGCCAAGTGTGACACGGTCTCCCCTCTTTTCTCTTTCAGAGCTGAATGACAGCATTAATGAAAATAGTGACACTGTTGGTCAGATTGTCCACTACATCATGAAAAATGAAGGTATGAATATTTTAGTGGTTTAGAGCAATTGACAATTCTTGTTTTATCATAAATCTGCTCCGAAGAGTCAGAATTAGAATAGGCTTTCATTGATTTTACTTAAACTCACTAATTCCAAGGCTTTCCGCTTTATCCAGTCATAGGGAATTCACATTAGTGGGTTTCTGGGTGCCAGTTGTTCTCAGTGTTGTGGGGAGCCAGCCCTGGAGCTGATGGTTTCTCTTCAAATCCTGGTCTCCCAGCTTCCAAATTGTGTGCAGTTAGGAAAGTCACATTACCTCATAAAGCCTCAGTTTCCGCCTATGAGACAAGAGTCAAAATAATATTTACATTATAGCACTGTTGCAAAATAGCACATAGTAAGCATGCAAATGTTATCTATTTTGGTACTTGAAATTTTGCTTAAAATACATATAAATTTGTGGTTGTAACTGTTCTAAAGTGTGGAATTCAGTGGCACTGAGTTCATCCACAGTGTGGTATAACCATCACCACAGATAGTTCCAGAACGTTTTATCATCCCAAACTGTACTTGTTCACGTGGAGTGCTCACTGCCTGTCACTCCTCACCTCCCATCTCTGTAGATTTGTCTCTTCTGTTTCTGTGTTACCTGTTCTTAAGTGTGAAAATGTTTAGGAAGCTCACCCCTTAAAGAGTCTGTGTCTTTTCCCTGGGAAATGTAGTCTAGCCTTCCATCTTCCTCAGTGAAGCTTCATTTAATTTTTATTAACTCTGTGATGGTCATAGTTCTGACCACCGGTGCAATGTCAAGAACGCACTGCCCTGTTTTCGGTTGCTGTTACTAAATGCCACACATGCCGCTTGGGAAGAGCAGAGGCTTGTGTGGCTTGCAGCTCCAGATGCTGGTGTGCCTAAGAGCCCGTTGTCCGCATCTCCATCTGGTCAGGGCCCCTGAATCATGCCATGGCCAAAGGTGTCACATGGAAGTAAGAATGGCTGTGTCTGAGAGAGCTTGCTGTATAACAAAGTCACTCTCGCAGTAAGCCATTAATCCACAAATGGTTTAATCCATTCTGGGCAGTGCCTTCATGACCCACACAGCTGCCAAAGGCACCACCTCCAGATACCATATACATAGGACTTCAGAGATTAAGTTCCAACACGTGAATTGTGGGGACCCAGCCAAGCCATAGCAGATTCTGTGTCCTGAGTAGTTTCTAAGTTGTGGAGATGCCTTGGGTAGCTGTGGATTCCTATATATTGAGTTTTTTTTTTTAATTTTAAAGAGGGTAAAACTAAACATAACAAAACAGAACAAAGCAGATCAGAAGAAAACAATGTAAGTGACACAGATTTCAAAGCAAGACAACAGGAGATCTACATGGCTACCATAATGTCTCTTGTTTTCTTCTAAATAGGTGTCTGTATCTTCACACACAATGCATTCATACAAAACAAAATAGTATAAAACTGATCAGGACAGAGTAATGAAGGTGTTAAAGGCCTTTACAACCGGACAATAGGAAAATCAACAATGGCTACCGTAATGTCTCTTTTGCTTTTCAAAATAGCTGTCCATATCTTCATGTATGTTGAAATTAAACAATACAAAACAAACTAAAACCACTCTGAAAAAAGAACAAAAACATTACTGGATTTCACAGCATGACGATACGGAATCAGCAATGGACACCATAATGTCTCTTTTTCTTCAAAGTAGCTGTTCATTTGAGACAGGATTTTAACATGCAGTTCAGCCTGGCCTTGAACTCACTTTGTGGCCTAGGCTGGCCTCAAACGCGCAGCAATCCTCCTGTCTCAGTCTCCCGAATGCTGGGATTTCAGGTGTGCACCTCCACTCCTGCCTACTTTGAATACTTGTTATAGTTTAAAAGAAATGTTTTCCCTGGGCTGTCTTTGTTCTAACTGGCACTGGGCAACTCACGTGCACGCACTGATACAGCAGAACCATTTGCCTAAGGAGCGAAGTCGCTATATAGTCAGTAAATACCTGCTCTTCTGCCCTCGCCCCTCCCGTGCAGGTGTCCCAACCCTGTCTGGCCCAGGCTGTTTCTCAGTGTGTTCAACTCTTGTCTGACTTTTTCACTTGGAGGAATAGCAGTTTCAGATGCTTCAGAATAGTTTCTAGTTCTGTTTTTAGAGTGTGCTTTATGTGTTTGACTGGGTATGTGTGTGCTTTCTATGTGTAATCTCACCGAATTCTCAGAGTTGGTATTATACCCACCTTACAGATGGAGAAAGGGTTTCAAAAGAGTTAAATTCACAGGGGTGGTGAGCAGCCCATCTCGTTCTGTCCACTTACAGATACTGTGTCCCTTTAAGCCACAGTGTTCCCTCTCCTGTCTTTTAATTTGCAGCTCTTTATTTATACAGTCCATGGAAATCATGTAGCCAAACTGTACTCATGGTGGTATTGTTTTTTAATCTATTTTTGAAAAATTTTGTTAGTATGTGTATTGCAGTACAAAATGATTAAATTTGTTGTGGAGAGTTGGTACATATACATAATACATCTTGATTCTTTTTATTTCCCTCCCTACTCTTGTTTATTGTTCAAACACATGTCTTTGATTTTGGAAATCAATTTTAGTTCAGGCAACCAGCTGTTGGAAGTTAAATCTATTACTGACCCGCTGGGCAAACAGACATTGTTTCCCTACACTCTCACGCCTCGCTTTTGACACAAGATATGTGGGCTTTTTCCACACTAAGCAGTTCTCCAGCTCTCCAGACACCATCTGAGTGTTCAGCAGTTGGACTCCTTTCTAACTCCGTGTGCCTTGGAGTTAGCATGTGATCCCTTGGTTAAGGGCTCAGTCCCTCAGCACTGTCGCTGCTTCAGATGCCAGTCCCCAGTCCGGACCCGGGCTTCTCGTACTTGTAACCTATAAGGCATAAATCACAACCATCTCTTTGGGTTTGATAATTTACTAAAATGTTTTCCAGAACTCAGAGAAACATTTTATTGTTACATGTGTTGGTGTATTATAAAGAATTAGCTCATGAACTTCCAGGTGGAATAGATGCATAAGACAAATTATTGCGGGGAGCGCTGGGAACAGTTTGTATGCCCTCCCTCCATTCCTCAGTGTGCCACTCTTCTGGCACTTCTGTAGGTTCAGCAGCGTGGAAGCTCCTGGAATTTTGAAAGCTCCAAACCTCTAATCCCCCAGCCTTTCTGATGACTGGCCCCACCCTAGCCCATCCCTTTAGACTCAGGTATGATCTAGTGCCTGCCTTAATATGAACAACAAAAGACATTCTCATCACTCAGGAAGTTCTGAGGTTTTAGGAGTTTAGACTGTGTTCCTCCCTACACTAAGAACTGGATTAATGCCAGTTCTGTCTTCTGTCTTTTAACTTGTAAGAGAGAGCCGAATGGAGTAGCTTTTCGGTAGTCTAAATTTTCTTGCATTATATGGAAGTTTAGAAAGTACTAGGGACTCCAGTTGAGTTTCTCTGGTGGGCCCTTAAACTGCCTGCAATAGTAAAAACAGAGTACAGCAGTTATTCCTAAAGATCCTTGCTTATTCACACTAGGCCAACGATCTTTTGTGACATTCTCACCTTGACGCTGATTATCCCGTGGCAAAAAGGACACCTTTACACTAATGACTGTAGAGTGGGCTCTGAAAGGTGCTGTGGTGATTATGTAAGTCCACTGGTCTAACTGTATTCAGCCCAAGTCAGTGGGTGAAGACCAGGACATTGAAGGAGCAGAGAGGAGAGGGGCAGGGTTTAAAGCACCTGCTCTTGGGTGAGACAGACCAGAGATTGTGGCCAAGTCTGTCACTCTATTTGTGTGACCCAGCCAGTCAGTTACCATCTTTAAGCTCAGTTTCTTTATCTGTAAAATGGTGGTAATAATTCTTCCTATAGTTAGAGTCACTGGAAGAGTCTAGTATGGTAAGGTCTATAAAGTTTTAGCTGGTATATAAATTTTGGTGATGGCAATACTAGTAACTGCTTAGGAAATTTGTGGAGTATACACAGCAAAGTTTGAGGAAATACTGGTAGGAGACACAAAATCTTGCTTGATTTTGACTTTTGTGCATATTATCAAGAAGAAATTGTGCATAATCCTAGCACTTGGGAGACTGAGGCAGGAGGATCATTGCGAGTCTGAGACCAGCCTGGGTTACATAGTGAATTCAAGGCCACCCTGAACTACATAGTGAGACCCTATCTCAAAAGAAATTAATCATAAATTTAATAAAATGTAACATTAAAATTTAAAAAGGAAGAAATTTAGGACAAAAAGAGGAAAAAACTGCAAATTAGAAAATTTCCTTTATCCTTTTATCCTTTAACTGGTTCTTCCCATTCTTGACACCTATGAAACGAAGTACAGTTGCCAGAATGTTGGCACAGGTGAGGAAACTGTCTCTTGGCTTATTGGAATTATGAGTAATATGCAAGGAGGAGAGAGACAGCTGGCTGTCTGTATCCATGAATTCTACCTAAAAAAGTGTTCAAAAAAATCACATCTGTATTGAACACATGCATACTTTTTTCTTGTCATTTTCCCCTAGACAACACAGTATAATTGCTGTTTCTGTAACGTGTGCGTTACATTTAATATCTAAGTAATCTAGAGATGATTTAAAATATGCAGAAGGATGTACATGGGTTATATGCAAATACTGTTTACATAAGGAGTTGAACTTTTGTTATTTTTGGGAAGTTCTGGAACCGTTCCTCTGTGGATACCATAGATAACTGTTTATTCAACAGAACTTACTATAATTTACTTTTATAAAGTAAAAATAAACTTTATAAAACTTACTGTAATTTTACAACCAAATTAAAGCATGTGTTTAAGCCCTAATAGGAATATTATGTTAAAAAGTCTTCTTGTTACAAGAAGACAGAAATGTTTCCAAGGGACACATTACTGAAGGGTGCTCTCTGCTGTAGACTTGCAAGTTAGCCCAGAGGTGCGATGTGCACGTATGTGCACATGTGTGTATTCGTGTCAGTCCCATCTGCCCACCCTCTTCAGACAGGGTGGGTGTGAATGATGTTTACATAGAAATTGGAGTTTACTCTTAGAAACTTTACTCAGCCCAAAGGGGCTATTTGCTAGTTATTTCTAAGAGATTGGAGTGCGTCACAGGAAGTCATGAAATTATGAGAAACACAAGTTCACAAGAAACAAACTTGAGTAATGACTATACTGTATTTTGTCTTCCTGGAATCACTTTATGATTTGGTGTTTCATTTTAAAGGCATTCATCATTTTATGGGTGATTACTTTTCTCAGGGAGCTATTTAAACTTTTATTTTTAGGAAGCTCATTACTGTAAGTGTTGTTATTGGTATCTTTGTTTTCATTCCCTGTGTCATTTTTCTTTTTTTCTGTTTACAGTTTGGTAAATGACAGTGTTTAATAAGTGTATTCTGGCAAATTATTGTATGTTTTGTGTACAATAAGATACAGAATTATATGTGGGACTGTATGTTTTAGTCTTTTTTTCTGTTACTATATTGAAATACCTGAAGCTGGGAGTTTTATAAAGTGAACAAGTTGATTTAGTTCATAATTTTGGAGGCTATAGGCCTGAAGTCAGGCAGCTTCATTGATTCGGCTCTGGTGATGGCCTGAGTGGCTGGGTCATATCACAGTGGGTGACATCATAGGGGAAGCCTGTGCCAAAGGGAAATCAGAGAGCAAATCATGAGTTGGGCTTTCCATTTTTATTTTTTGGTGCTGGGAATGGACCCAAGAGCCTCAGCATGTTAAACAGGTTGCCTGTCCTTGGGCTTCATCTCCAGCCCTCTTTTGTGTCAATATTCTTTTGAGAACCAACCAGGGTATTATGGGTACTGTGTCAATTTTTGTTGTTGATTTATTTTTTTAATTAATTAATTGAGGCAGGGTCTTGCTGTGTAGTCCAGGCCGGCCTTGAACTCACTGTGTGGCTGAGGCTGGCCTCATATTTACAGCAGTCTTCCTGCACAGCCTGCAGAGTTCTGGGATTCTAGGTGCATACCCTGACCCTTTGAACTGTATCAGTTCCTTCTAAAGGCAATGCCACCAGTGATCTAACCACCTTCCACTAGGCCCGCCCACCTCTTAAATGGCCCATCGCCTCCCACATTGCCACACTTGCGACAATCTTCCAATACATGAATCTTTGGGGGAGACAAATCACATCCAAACTACAGCCACCCATTACCTGAAAGAAAACTATTTTCCTGGATCCTCTTTATTAGTCACAAGGGAAAATGACTCAGTTGTCTTTGTGTATGGGAGAGATACTATGGGTCCATGGTTGGTACTTTTGTAATGACAAGAACCTTGTTTTAAGTAAAAACTTGTGTTTGGAAATGAATTTTGACATCCTCACAGAAAATTATGAAGGGCAAAGAAAATGTTTCTTTTAGCAAAGAATGGTATGTTGTGCTAGCCTTGCCTTCCTTCCTTCCCTCCTTCCCTCCATTCCTTCCTTCCCTTTTGCAGCACTGAGGATTGAACCCTGGGCCTTCTCACTGAGCTACATTCCCATCCCTTTTTAAATTTTTTAAAATGTTGAGCCAACATCTCACTAAGTTGCTTAGTTGTCTACATGGGACTGGAGCTTGTAGTCCTTTTGTTTCAGCCTCCAAAGTGCTGTGATTACAGGTGTGCACCATTTTACCTAGCAAATATTTCTTATTAAAAACAATTCATGCATTCTCAAGGGTGTACCCCGCAAGAGGATGCAGATTGGACCTTAGGAGAGCCATAAGATTCTTAGTCCCGTACAACACACATATGCTGACCTCAGCCTGGCCTACCTCCCTGCCTGACCCAGGACCCCAGGACCTCCTCCAGGGACTGAAGGAATTACATGGATTATGTGTTTTTCTCAGCAGCTTTTCTGAGATGATAATGCCGTGACTACTCATTCATCCCATATTAATTCTTTAATTTCCTTTGTATTCCTTAGCAAATGTGGATGTTTTGAAGGCGATGGTAGCAGACAACAGCCTGGTTGATGCTGAAAGGTGAGTGTTTCTCCCCCACCTCCGAGTGACACATGGCTTCAGTGTCTGTTCTCTGTGCTCTTGGAAATGCTGCTCGAAAAGAGCAGGTTTCCCAACTTGGGCCCTGTGGATGTTGGGGGCCAGGCCAGGTACCCGTTCAGCTGTAGGTGCTGTCTGTGCACAGTGGGATCTCTGCGGTGTCCCTGGCCTCCATTCCCAGATGTCAGAGCACTGCCCTGCTTTGTCCCCACAAAGTGTGACAGCTGCAAATGTCTGCATGTTGTGTTCCCGGGGAGTTCCGCCACTGGTCAGAGCTGCCGTTAGAGACCAGTGCCAGAGGGAGTAAGGCGTGGAGGCTAAGAGCAGGAACAGAGCCCTGGCACTGGGACACTTTGTTCCCCGCACCTCTTTCTGACCACTCGCTCTTGGGAAACTTACCTGACCATGCTGAGCTCCATTCCATCATCTGTAAAATGGAGAGAACTATGTGTTGACTTCATTGGGTTGTTAGAAGGAATGTACT
Source organism: Dolichotis patagonum (assembly GCA_004027295.1). Taxonomy (NCBI): domain Eukaryota; kingdom Metazoa; phylum Chordata; class Mammalia; order Rodentia; family Caviidae; genus Dolichotis; species Dolichotis patagonum. The sequence continues at coordinate 163,880 of PVJX010000893.1, forward strand.
GGGGCACTGAAATACCATCATGAATATGGAGGTTAAATGAACAGATTGGTTTGGGCATACCTGGTGCATAATTTTATATTTCTGCTTTTAGGTTATGATCACTGAGCACCATATTCCTTCATAATAGGATGACTGTTCAGTTTGCACTTTTCCAATAAGGAGCATCGATTGAGTGTCTGCCATGTGCTGGGTTCTGTGCTATCTGTGGCATTCATAGCCCTTGCCAGGAGGAGCTCTATCCAGAAATGGAGGTGGGCACTGAGGCCTTGCAGGGGATGGAGATGAATGTGCTGCAGGAGAAGCACAGTTGGGGAGTCTAGGTGCTCTGTGGGACTCGCAGAAGGTCAGAGAGGCTTGTGGAAGAGGCATCATCCGAACCAGGTGTTTCCGAGACAGGGCTGCTTATAGAACAAAGAAAGTCCCGAAGAAAAGGAGCAGGAGCACCAAAATGCAGGGCACAGTGGTTGGTCTGGGTGGCCAGAGTATGTGCTATGGCGGCAGCAGGGAAATTGGCACTGAGACGTGGCAGGGAGGTGAATCTTGTTCTGCTCCGTGGGTGGGCAGACACATAGCACATCCTGAATATTAATGCAGCATTGGGTTTAGATGTTGGGTCCTTTGATTGCAGAGAGGTGAGCTTGGGAAGCTCTGGTGATGTGATTCACAGATGAATGCAGACTGCTCACATGCTCCAGCCCTGACTATGGACAGCTAAGGTTAAAACCATGAAAACCTCTGGTGCTTGTGTCTCAGTCATCTTTGGGTATCCTGTAGTAGCCGCCATTGGGTTTTGTACACAGTTGGTGTTTGATAAATGCCTGTGGAATGACTATAGTTAAAAGCATAAACACGGCTTCCCAACATATGATGTCAGATTCATACATTTTTCCTCTAGGCAGGTCCTGCTGTGGCTTTTTATTTAATAACTTAAGAACATCACTAGAAAGCACCAGGGAACTTTTAATTGGCTGAATGTGGACACTGCCCCCTCACTGGTGGCCTGTACCTCTTTGAAATGTGTGTGGGTTGGGCAGGTGGCAGCAGCCCAAAGCTGGCGTCTGCCATCACTAGCCTTCCACGTGCCTTTGGGGCTCTTGCTGCCTCTCAGGTGTCAGGTTCTGTGACACATCAGAGGCTGCTCATAGCTGGCCAGTCCTGCCCTGTCTTGTTCTAATCCTTCCTCTCCCCGGAGCCAGAGCCTGGTCATGTGCCTTTAGAAAGTAGCCCATATCTGGCCTTTATGCACCTACTTTTTATATTTTGACTGATCTGGCTAAATTTCTTACAGATGATCAAAAGTGATCTCTATTATTTCTGAAGCACTATATAGTATGGTCGGCAGACTGGTGTCTGCGGTTTAACTTTCTAGGTTTGGATCTTGATTCATACTTATTTGCCAGTTACTTAGCTTCTCTAAGCTTCAGTGCCCTCATTTTTATTTCTACCCTTTGTGGTTCTGGGGATCAAAGCTGAGGCAGAGTCTCACTGTGTAGTTCAGGCTCACTGTGTGGCACAAGGTGGCCTCAAACTAGTGCCAATCCTCCTGTCTTAGCCTGCTGAGTGCTGGGATTATAAGCCTACACCACCATGTCCGACCCAGTCTTCCTTTTTTAAATAAGGAAATTATTAATTCTTGTATTATAAGGCTTTATAAAAGTTAATTGAATTAACATAAAATTCTTAGAATGCTAAATGTTATTTTTATTACTATTATCAACAGCATCAACATGTTTTTAGCATCACTTTTGATAACTTGACCTAAAACTTTCCCCCTATGGTACAATAGATTTCCTCCTATGGTACAATAGAATATCTTTACTATTTTTTTTTTTTTTTTTACCGGTACCGGGGATCGAACTCACGACCTCGTGCTTGCAAGGCAAAATATCTTTACTATTATAATTCATCTGATAATTCACTGGAATTTAAGTTTTTCTGTCTGCCAGGGCATAAATGTTCAGGGGATCATCTTTCTGGGGTTCTAGGCAGACACTCGGCTGTGTGTGAGAAATTGATGAGGTTGCGTGACAAGGGAGATGCATGTTTTAGAAAGAAACCTAATATTCCGTATCATCATTAGAAGCAATGGTTTATTTCTAGCCAGTTAATTGAGTTCTGGAAGTGATAAATCACATTATTATTGTTTGAAGTGAACTGTCCCTGTGTGGTACTGAGAGCTGAATACATGCATCTAAGATCAATTCATAAAGTTCATCTATGCAATTTTCCCCCCATTTAATCCTCTTCCTACATCACAGTGAGTGCTTTGCCTAGGATTTCTTTTATGAAACCAGTGCTACTTTTTCCCTTTTTCTCCCTCCTCTCCATAGCCCCCTGACTCCCAGCACCCCTGGGAGCCCTCCTGTGAGTCCTGGGCCCTTGTCACCGGGAGCCACCCCAGGGAAGCATGTCTGTGGCCACCATCTGCACACTGTGGGCGGAGCTGTGGAGCGGGATGTGTGTCAGCGGTGCAGACACAAGCGGTGGCACTTCATAAAGCCCACCAACAAGTCCAGAGAGGCCCGGCCACGACGCCAAGGGGAAGTCACTGTCCTCTCTGTCGGCAGGTAAGGTCCTTTAGGATGCTCCTGGTTTGCGTGAGGTGCTGTGATGTTCAGATTTGTGCTTAGCCTTAAATGTAGAGTATGTGCTCCTAAGCCTGGCTGAGGCCACACCTATGGACTTTTGGATGTTTTCTTATCTGGATATTTTTAATAACAGGAAACTCCTAAAAGGTAGCTATTGCTAGATCAGGAGATATTTTAATTAAGGGAATGATTAATTACTTGTAACAGAGCTTAAAACCATTACTGTGTGCAGACTGGCTCATCATGAGACAGTCCTGGGAGTGGCAGATGGCACTGTGGCTCACGATCCACTGTGAGAATTAATCACTTGGCCACACCTAACTGCCAGGCAGCCAGGAAATACCATGTTGCCATGTGCCAGGGAGAAGCGATGGGATGGATCTGGCACTCTGCCATCTCTGCCCCATCAGATCTGTTGCAGATCTGTTACCTCCCCTGTGCCCTGGCGTCTCAGTCCTGAAGTACCATTTCCTGGTGAAATGAGATCGTGCAGTTTGAGGGACACATTAACCTGATGTGAAGCATTTCTGCAGTCGCTGTTTGAGTTCTGAGGCTCTTGCAGGAAGCTCATTGCTGAGGCCACATTTGGGAAGGCAGTTAGGGCTGTGCGTGCTGGGGACAAGGTGACACTGAGAAAAAGCTGTTATGACGGCACCTTTTTCTCTACCAACAAACCTCGGCACAGGAGCCTGACTCATCACAGCCACCTCGTTTGAGTCCTGGTGTCACTGCTTACAAATGTTACTGAGGCTCTCTGTCTCAGTTTCCCCCTGTATAAAGTGAGGATGATAGTGACACTTACCTCGTAGGGTTACTCTAAAGACTCAATGAAATGACTTCGGCAAAGGTTTTAGACCTGTAGGGAGCATTTGTGCACTTAGGAAGTATCAGCCATTTTTGTTATTATAGTTACTATTTTAATTCAGTTGGGTTTCATCATGTTGTTGCACAAACCACAAGAAAACTGAGGGCTGTTTGCCACTTGCAACAAAACAGTACAACTCATGACCACAGTGTTTTATTAAGAGGCAGAGTCATGGGAATTTATGAATGCAGATGAATGAGAAACTGTAGCTCTTCGGACAAAGCACATTTTGTTTGCTTTGGAAAAAAAATCTGCTGAAATTTTCAACCTAGATTTAACATGGCTTTTTTAAATGCCCCAAATCCGACTCTTTCTTTTGGATATTGGGCCCTGTGAACATGTAATGATCACAGGCTGTTTTTCAGCATGTGTTGCCCAAGAATCTTCCAGTCAGATGGAATAGGTCTGTTTACAGCTTTTCCCTGCTCTTTTGCTTCCTCCTCCTCATGGCTATCTCATTTGGACAAAGAAGGAGAATTTTATTTTACGTTATTTTAAAGGAAATTAAGACCAAAACTAGAAAGAAAATATTATTGAAAGACTATAGGGATTTGAGTTTGATGTTCTAGATTACTCAATTCTCAATGAAAGTCTCTTCCTTAATGTCTTTAATTTTTTCCTTAATCTTTATGAAGAGTATATCTTTAAGAAATAGACAAACCAACCCCCAGATCCTACTTGTAGCTAGTACTGAAAGAATGCATTATTGGGGCTCTCTGTGTGCGTGCACGTATATGCACTGAGCTAAAACCATCTGACAGGTGTGTGTTTTGGTGAAGTAGTTCTCTAGTGACTATTTTGCTTATGACTATTTAGTTTGTTAACCAGTTATATTTTTCTCCAGTCTTCTGAACGAAACTTTTTAAAACCCACATCACTGTTAGAAACCACAATGCTGAGGCTGTTTCATATCTGAATACTTGTGTTTTCTATTGCACCTTCATACTCTGTAAAATAACCAGTCCGTGATGTGGTTGAGTCAAAACAAGCTGGAGGGAAGGGCAGGGACAGGGGGATTTGCTGGTCTGAAATTCCCTCCTCTTGAGTATGTTTTCCATTACTGTCCTGACTTTTGGCTGAGTTTGTTAGGGGTCCTATAGATAAATATTTTTTGATTCACTCATAATTGTTGTTTACTGGAAAAGGAAAGCCATCACACCACCTCTTTTCCCTCCTCAGATTTAGAGTCACAAAAGTGGAACACAAGCCAAACCAGAAGGATCGGAGAAGTTTGGTGTCTGTTAGTGGGACTGAAAGTGTTAACGGGGAGGCGCCTGTGACCCCCCTGAACAGAGATCCAAGCGGTGCGGAGTAGCAGGTGAGCTGCAGTGTGGGCAGCTTTGGGGTGGGTGGTGCGCGGCGGGGAGAAGGTCCTGAGAGCCTCCCGTGCTCAGTCTGTGCCACATGGGAGTGGCAGAGGTTGGCTAGGAGTGGTAAGGCTGAGGGCACTGAGTGATCACACATTTGCTCTCACAGAGGCCACAGACTCTGAGCCTTCAGGGGCTGGGCCTGCATGGTTATGAACGTGGAGGGTGCAGTGGTACAGTGGTGTGGGGACTGGGGTTAACTAGGAACCACAAGGCAAGAAATGCATGTGTCTTCTTACTAAAAAAAGGGTAAAAATCCAGGCTTTTAAAAAGTGAAATCATAGATTGTTAAATGTGGGCAGCTTATGGTTGTCTGTAAAAAAATCTCTCAGGCTGAATCACATGTATTCTTGTCGTCATTTCTAGGTAAACTGATTTGCAAAAGGCAAGAGCAAAGGAACCTTTTCCTTTGAATTGAAAACCAGTTTTCTTTGATGTGTTACATCAAAGAAAATATTATCAATAGGAACATTACCCTGAAAACCTCCAGTAGGAACATTACTCTTTCCACTAAGTGTTTTGGAGCAATTAAAAAGCAAGATGAATGCTTCTTGGTTTGGCAAATTTAATTTTGACAGATAACTGCTTTACTAGAACAAAGCAAAATACCTGCGATAGCACAGCACTATCTTAGCTCTCATTTTACTCTTTCCTTTCTGTTCTGGGTTGAGTAGCGTTTACCCTTTCTATGCCTATTATATGTGAAAGGGCAAGAGAGTACACCCGCTCTAAAAGTTCAAACGGAGCTGGTTGTTCCTGAACTTGACAGAAGAGCTTACTTGAACAAAGGTATAATTGGTGCTGGTGGAGAGGTGCTCGAGCCTGGCCTTGAAGGTACAGAAAGATAGTAATGAGCCCAATCCCTGTAGTCAGTCTGCCAGGTTTAAATCCCAGGTTGCCACTCGCTAGCATGTGGACTCAGGTAAGCTATGCCAGCTTGTTATGCCTCACTGGCAAATGCAGAAAATGTTACCTCAGGGGGGTGGCTGTGAGATTTTGGTGGAGAAACAGGGAAAGCCAGGCCTGGCAGCTGAGAACTGCTCCGTCCATGCCAGTGCTCTGCTTGTTGTGTCAGTTCCCTTGGTCAGTGGAAAGGACGAAGCATGTTTTGGTTGATGCTTCTCTGAACATCATCCAGGCTTAGAGGGGCTAAAGACGTTCTAGAAGCAAACTGGAGCGCTTGTGTTCTGGAATTCTCTGGTAGTCTCTTAGTGCCAGTTTTTACAGGCTTGCTTTTGGGGAGATAAGGGCCCTTCCTCCTAGCTTAGGAGGCACCTCGGGGTTTTCTGTAAAGAGGAGGAGCAGTATAGAAGAGTCTGTCTTAGGTCTCTGAGCCAGTTTCTGGTAACGTTCACAAAAGAGCCAAGAGGAATGTAGGCAGAAGAAGAGGGTGATGAAGTGAACAGTAAAGGAATCTCGTATTAAGTCAATATTCTGATCTCTTCATTAAAAACATCTCCTCCTGGGATTGATATGGTCCTCCCACTTTTACAGGTGAGGCTGATACATGGAAAGGGTAGGGTACATACTGAAGAGCATATAGCTGAAAAGAGGAGCCGGAATTCAAACCAGGTTCTCTAACTCCAAGATCAAGCACACCCTCCCTTTCCTTCAAGGTACAGGGCTCATGAAGGGAACTCCTGGTGATCTCAACTTCATGGTTTAATATGGTGGCCACGCCTCATCTGTGGCTAAATTTCATTAAATTAAAAATGTCACTCTTTACTTGCACTTAGTCATGTTCCAAGTATCTAGCAGCCACAGATGGCCAGGGGGCATCCTGTTGGATATTACAAATATAGACCATCTCTGTCAACACAGGAAGTTTTATAGACCAGAGAAAACAGTACGTTGGATGTTAGAGTTGGACTGGTGGGTGATCGTGGTAAGCTAGAAAAGCATCCTGATTCAAGTCAGGGAGGGTTTGTCTGGAAGAGAAGTGTCTATTCAAGTCTAAGGCGAGGAAGCCCAACCAGGCTAGCTGCCAGGACAGTGTGGCACACTCATTAGAGTGTGTGTGGATGGGGTCATTGCCCTGGCAGTGAGTTGAGAGATGGAGCAGGTTGTTTGTGTAAGAACCTGGCTCAACCCTGCAGGAACTGCAAGGTGATCCTCTTGTCACACTCCTCTGGGTTAGACCAGGCCAAGATCTAAAAAGGTTAAAGGAATTAGGATTGCTCATTTGGCTTTCTTGGCCCAACTTCTGTTTGTATTTGACCGTGGAAATTTGACCTAATCATGTGATGACCCGACCATAAATAACTGGTTTACAATTTGATATTGTCTGCAAAGCACGCTGTCATCCAGCAGGACCATATCCAATCCAGAGGACTGGAGACCTCTGCTATTTGGAAACTGTATTTATGTGCCCTTACCCCTTATTCTGCCTGAATGTGAAATACAAGTGTTAAGGGCATTGATTTAAGAGAGTTCCTGGGATGCAGGTGACACTCTGTAGAGGGCATTCATACTGCATTGCGCTGTCCACATCAGCAGTGTACACCGCAGTCCTAGAAAGGGGCCTTCTAGGCCGGGGATTTAGCTCAGTGGCTTAAGCACCTGCCTGGTAAGCGCCAGGTTGTGAGTTCGATCCCCAGTACCAAAAAAAAAAAAAAAAAAAAAAAAAAAAAAAGAAAAGAAAGGGGCCTTCTCTGAGCTTCTAGCTTGCTGTAATATTGAAATTAAAAATAAAATTTTTTCTTATGGAAAAGTACAGAGAATATGAATGCCCATGATCCATGAAATAAATTAATTATAATACAGTGTTTGCAGTCCTCTGCACCTGGCATGCTTTGAAAGGCCATTTCATGTGCTGGTTCATTTAATCATATGACAGAATAGGTAGATGTTAATTAGTAACTCATTTTGCAGATGAAGGTCTTCAGCACAGTTTAAGCATCTTGTATAGGGTTATCAGGAATAAAATGATGAGCTTAGAATCAAACGCAGGAAGCTTGGTATCACAAGCTTCATTCATTTGGGTCAAGGAAAAGCAGGTTCCTGCCTAGGCTGCAACCTAGTGCGGTGACCAAATGTGATTCTTCCAATAGGGCATGGACTCAAACAGAGGAAGAAGGGAATTGTCATTGGCATTTTAAATATTATATATCCATTAAGGTTTTTTTCTGCTAGTTTGCTTATATATCCCATTTCTGGGATATTTAATATGACTTGCTTTTTCAGCTGAAACAACTTGAAATTTTTTCTTCTGGACCAAAATCTGTGGTTCTTGACAATCAGATTGGCCCTAGAATGGCGCTGATAAAGTACTAAAGGAGTAGTATGTGTCTTCTATACAGTTGAATACAATCTTTATTGTTGTATTTTTTTCCTGAAAGATACTTTTGTTCAAATTTTTGGACTTTTAGTTAAGCTATTTTACTTGATTCTCTGGTCTTACTGCAGATTTAAGTATTTAAATGTAAATGCAGATCTACTCAATGGTTTCTTCCTTCCTTCTCTACCCCCTGCCCTTCCTCCTTTCTTATATTGTTTTAGCAGAAAGTAGACTTGGCACAGGCAGTCCTCTGCATCCATAGGTTCTACAACGGTGGACTCAACTGTGGGTCCAAAATATATTCTTAAAAATGTGTGTGTCCTGACCATGGGCACATTTTTGTCCTTGTTATCATTTCCTAAACAATACAGTATAATGGCTACTTACATGGTATTTATATTGCTTTTTTAAATTGTACGTAACGTAGAGATGATTTAAGGTTCACAGGAGGATGTATGGAGGTTTTATGGAAATATTGTGGTGCCATTTTATATAAGGACTTATACATTCACAGATTTTCATATCCTTGGCGGTTTCCTAGAACCCATCTCCTGTGCATACCAAAGGATGAATATTTTAAATAGTTTGTTAAGATGATGGGGTAGGAATTCTCTCTCCCCCTTTCATTTGTTCTTTTAAAAACAGTATCTGTTACTTGTCCTCTCCTCCCCCTTATTCTTCTCACCCTGCTTCTTTTTTGGCCTGAGGTTCTTTTTTTGGTGGTCAGATCTAATTTGCACGCTGCCTGATTTATTTTGGCAATGCAGCTAAAATGGCTTCTTTTTTTTTCCACAGAAAATGTGTTTTGATTTCTTCTTAGAAGAATAAGCTTTTGTTCTTCAAAGTTAAATAAATCGAATTGCTTTCAGTCTCCAAATGCCACTGCCTTGTCTCCATTGTAACCAGTCTTTTGCTTTTTAAAATGATCCCACAGTAAGCATCCACTGTTGCATGTTTCTGAAGTATATGCTCCTTTTTCCATTTTCTCATTGTATTTTACTGAAAGCACTGCTTTCATAAGTTCACATGACAGTATATTAAACATGTTCACTTTCAGTATTCAATGTTTGGACCCTTTTAATTGGGTTACTTGGATTTTTTTGCTATTAGTTGAGCTCCTTGGAAATTCTGAACTAACCACTTGTCAGGAACATAATTTGCAAATAGTTTTTCTCACTTTATAATTTGTCTTTTCACTTTGTTGTTTCCTTTGCTGTGCAGCAGCTTTTTAGTTTGCTGTAATCTCATTCATTTGCGTTTGCCTTTGGTGCTTGCACTTTTGGCATCATATTTAAAGTAATCTATGCCCAGACCAATGTCATAAATATTTCTCCCTGTTTTCCTCTAGTAGTTTTACAGTTAATATTTTTATTAAAACAAAAATTAATCAGTTGACATTTCTTTTTATTTTAAATAGTTTTATTATTGAGACTATTGTTAATTTTTATTTTACTAAAAGTTTTTTACTTTAAAGTGCCTGTTTAATTATAACTGTGCTACTGAAGTACCAATAGTTTTGGGCAAGTTACTTATTCTTTTCAGCCTTAGTTTTCTCCTCTTAAAGAAGGGATTTTTGTTAAATGACATGACACATGTCTAGGTTTTAAATTGGTCCTTGACATAGAGTTAGTATCCACTGAATGATCACTACTAGTAGAAATTCTCATGAATTGCTAGGTGCTGTTATTTTTTGGGCCATTTCTCAAGTGTTAGCTTTTGGCACTGTGAAGCTGTTTTTACTGCCTAAGACTATAAGTGCTTTCCATTCTTAGAACATCTCAGAAATAAGCAGTATTTGCCAACTCCCTCAGGAATGTGGGCCATCTTCTCATTTGTGTTAGGGAGACCTTGGAAATAACTGCATCTTTTTTAGAGGCAAAATCAAAATTAGGAAAAAGGTTATTGACAGTTTCACTGATTTCAGTTCTTTTCGTCTGAAAGATTAGAAGAGAGGTAGATGAATGTGTCGTGCAGGCTGAAGGTTTTTGTACCTCGCCCTGCCTGCTGTGCTCTGCTGTGCTATGGGATGAGTGTGCTTTTTGCCAAGACTGCTGTGGCTGCTGCTTCCCCCGAGCGTCCACAGCCCATTGCAGTGGGCCTCCTTGACCTTCCACCGTCCGTGTTCCTCCTCTGCAGGAACGCGTCCCCCTTTCCTTCCTCCATCATGTAGGCTTCTAGAGGGCATCCCCTGACTTTGCAGCTGCTTTCAGTTCTCTCAACTGATTTTGATCTTTTAACTCTCCAGGGAAGGAGGTGATGCCTCCTTGGAGAAATGCCAAGTATCAGTAGAGTATTTTTTTCTTCCTAGCTCATATATTTATTTTTTCCAGGGAAAATATGGGAGTAGGGTGCTGTGGATTGATCCCAGGGCCTTTGTCCTGAGCTACATTCCTCTTTTTAAAATTTTATTTTGAGACTAGGTCTCACTTTAAGTTGCTAAATTCCCCTTTCTGGGCCCTAACAAGATTTTTCTTGCTTCAGCCTCTTAGAATGCGGTGATTACAGGTGTGTACCTCTACTTCTGGTTAAAAAATACATTTTTTTTTTAATATCTTTTAAACGTGGACTTTAAGTTATATTGCCCAGGCTTGCCCTGAACTCCTGGGTCCAAGTGCTTTTCTGGCTTCCCAAGTAGCTAGGATTATAGGAAGATACCACCCTGCCTAGCTAAAGTACATATTTGTTAAAAAGTAAAAGGATCTCAGATTCGAATGAAGTCCTTTAATTTGATTCACTGGTCCAGAATGGACAGTTAATAGCAACACATTGCAGCGAAATAGTTAGAGATGTAGCTGTCTAGCTCAATGTTCAGTTGCTTAACACATTGTACAGGTGAAGCCACATTGCATTTGATGCCTTCTAGTCCTGTGAGGAGGCTTCATTTCACTGAAGAGGTGGACGGAGGCTGCATCTGTCCAGGGTGCGCTGTGTAGGGAGGAGGAAGGTAAAATCAGCCAAGTGAAGTGAAAAGATGGGGAGGGACAGCAGTCAGAAGCAGTTTTAGGAGTTGTGGGTAACAGCGTCCCCACTTCCCAGTGAAGAGCTTGTCTCAGAGGGATTGACGTTTCCCGGATTCCAGAACTGAGTGGCGATGGGCCTTGGATGGAGAGAAATGCCCACTGTGGGGGTAACACGCTGTTGGCTGTGTGGGAGGAGGGCACTGCATGTTCCCTGGTGAGGAGATGAGCGCTCACGCCTTTCTCCACAGAGCCCGGGGCTCAGTGCTCTGGTCATTTCAGCCTTGCTGGCTTTCACTGCAGGGTGGCTGCCTTTGAGCACCTGTGGGATCATCTGATGCCATTTGGCTTTTAAAGCTCAGCCTGGGTCACGTGCAGGTTTGTGTGTTACCTGGTTTTCACTCATGTAGACGGAGATCATAGATTTTTAGATCTACAAGGAACTGTGACTGCTAGTTCAGTTCAATTCATGAAAGATTGAATCTTTAAAATGTGTTTATTGAGCCCCTACTATGTGCCGGGCACTTGGCCAGGCCTCAGGGAGGCAGCAGGCTGTAAGTTGTATGGACAGACGGAGGCTGTGCTCTCTTCAGGCTTCTGTTGTAGTTTTGCAGTGGACTTTTCTCCCCTGGGCTTCCTGGTTTCTGCTTTACAGACTGAGTCCTTATGAGGTTCCCCTGTGGTTCAAGGTCATGCTGATAGTTAATGGCAGAGCTTGAACTCATTGTTAGCCCAAGCTGACCTCAAACTCCCAGTCCTCCCAACTCACCTCCGCCTGCTGATTGCAGGGATGGAATCATTTTTTTCTTTAAGTTTTAAAGATATATACACAATAAAATATTCAAACAGCATAAAGATCTTCAGGGTAAAAAGTTTAAAAACAGAAGTAAATTTTCACTCCCCCTGCACCCCTGCTACCAAAATTATCTCCTTGTCCCTTTCCCAAAAGGGACTCATGGTTATGAGTTTCTCTGTGTTCTGTCAGAGTTGTGCTGTGCGTATACAAGCTCAGGCAACATCGTTCTGTATATAAAACCCTTGGTCTTGTCCTACACAAATGGGAGTATAGATTCCTACCACCTCCTTGCTTCTAGGGAAGTTGATGACTTTTTAGTTCTTGGTTCTCTAGTTGAGTTTTTACTCCATCCACAGATGCTTGAGGTTTTTACTCTACCATGTTAACTCAGCCGTGATGAGTAGAAATGCTGGACATAATTAAAAAGTTACCTGCCTTACTCATCCTTTATTGTTAGGAATAGCTGCTGTACCTTTATGGCCCTAAGCTGGGAGTTGGGAACCTAGAAATCGACTTCACTGTCATTGATGATAATGTTCTAAGTTTTTCTTCCACAGCTTTTTTCTATGCAAAGAATAGACTAGAACATTTATCAGTGTTACCATTACCTTTGCCAGCCCTTTGAGAAGACTTATAAAGAGCACCTGCAACATCTGCTCTTTCCCCCAGAGAATCTCCGCAGCAGGTGAGGCTCATGAGAGCTTTGGAAAATCTTAAGATGACCTTGAAGGGAATTGGGGCAACAGAAAATGAAATGCTTTCTGGGATGTTTTTGCCTGAAACTAAAGCAAAGATGGAATTAATAGTTATAATCAAGATTTCTATTCTTCATAATTCGTACCTTGAGATTTGAGCTCTGCTGACATTAAGTACCTTAAGTAAAAATGTGCACCCTGGTGTGTTCCTGTTAACCCACACCTGTCAAGATGCCAACCTATAGAGGCAGAATGACTGCCAGACTGTGGCATCATATTTTCAGCCATGGTGATCCATGGGCATGTAATAACATCCTGTTCAGTAGGGACAGGGACAGGAAAGTCCTCTAACAAAGAAGTTTGATACTTAAAATAATGAGTAGTAATACATACACATAATCCCAAGACTTCAGTGTTAATGTTGATCTTATAATCTTAACTCTTTCCATCAACAACTTTCCCCATTTATTTTATTTAAAAGTGTTCTAGAAAATTAATAGTCCAGTGGTTCTATGGCCAGTGTCTTAATGAGATCAGAACTCTGTACCACTGAGCCACATCCCCGCTCTATAGGTAAACTTTTGGTCTTCTCAGTGGCTGGGCTGTATTAGAATACAGCTTATTAGCATCATTTAATTGTTCACAGAACCACAGTGACTTTCCCTGGAGAAGGCCCTCCAGCATTTCTAGTTTCTATTCTGTTGCCCCTGTCACCCCACCATGTAGATAGTGGGGAAAGAAGTGAGTACCAGAAGATCTCAGTGATGCCTAGACATTGCCCTGGCCATCAGGTGGTAGTGCTTTTGGGATAGACTATGGTCTTTCAAGTCTGATCACTTAGATTGGACTGCCTGCTTTCCATTTTAATTGTGTGGCTGTGGGCAAGTTATTCTACCTGTTAGCCTGAGGTGGATAGGAATTGTTGCTGACTCATGGAATCATTGGGAAGGTTGAGTTAATGAACCTGGAGTGCTTAACTTTTTAGAAAGACTTTGTAGATGTTGGTTACTGTTAATCACTGTGAATCCAATCCCAGGAATTCAGTTTTTTAGACAGCCACTTTTGAGCAGGATGCCTTGGGGCTGTCTTCTGTGATCAGAGTCTTTTACTTTTGCCACTCTGAGTTTGTGAAGGATGAGGTCTTGCTGGTGCTTGTGGTACTCTAAGCCATCTTTTCTATTGTCCTCTTATAACATACTTAGTTTCTTTTTATATATACTTCCTTAATCCATTGCCCTTCTTGACCTAGTATTCACTGTCCCTTAATGTGCCCAGGGTTCTAGTTTCTTAAAACATGTTTCTAACTTTTAAAGGTATCAGATTTTTTTTGCCCTAAAGAGTCCTTTTAAACAAAGCATGTCCAAATTCTAATCAGATGAATTACAGCTTCTATGGAAACACACATAATGCTAGAATCACAGCTTCATCTTTACAGTTAAGGTAAGTAGTATGTTATTCCTCTTGGTGCATAATACTAACTTTGTCATCAAGGTGCATAAACGTGGGTCTCTCAGACCCATTTTTATTCTTTAGAATATTTCTATTGATGAATTATTCATTTTAATATTATGGGTTTTATTGTATTAAACAATGAGTACTTCACAGGAAAGAAATCACAAAAATAAAGTATTGAGTTTTTAATATTTATTGGATGTTTTTCAAAAAGCATCAACATTTTCAACATCAACTGGTTTTTGGTGTACAAAGTCTAAAAAAGAACACCAGAAATAAATTCCCATATGAACTACAGTGAAATTACCAACAGCACTCTACAAAAAACAATAATCTTTACCTCAGTTATCATATTTAAGGCATTCTGCGTACATGACAGCAGCACATTCCATACACTGCATCTCTTACACTGTCTTTTGCTTTCCTGGCCATTTTGTAGGACATACTTGACATCTCAGTGGTTTTACTGTTTTGTCAGGAGGGTTTTTTAAAATATTACACAATGTATAGTTAACAGGAATATAAAATATTAATAAAATAAGCTGTTAAATTCTTGATATGTATTCTGTGTTTAGAATAGCTGTCAGCATTTTCACATCAGCCGTGTATTTGGTTACAAAACCTAAAAGATAACATCAGAAATACAAACCTATGTGAACTACAATGAAAGTACCAATAAAACTCTACCCCAAAAATAAGCTTTGCTTCAACTCTCACACCCAAGGCAGTCTTCACACATGACAACTGCATGTGCCATATACAAGTGTTACGCTGATAGTACATGCGTTTTGTGTTCCTGTCCTTTCTTATAGAGCACAGTCAGCATCTTTTTAGCTTTCCTGTTGTCGTGGTAGGTCTTTGGGATGCTGCACCTGTCAGCTCACCAGTGTGCTCCACAGTATTATTGTGTATTTCCCTGGGCAGAAATATTTTGCTTTTCCTCTGCTATAAATGATCTCTTATGAGCTCTAGTCCCAGTCCTGTAAGAAAATATCTGTGATATTTTGCACTTGTTATTTTCTTTGTAAATGATCAAACTGTTTGTGCCACACATGTTTAGGATCAAGTAAAACACAACCGTTGGCTGATGCTTTGTTTCAAGTAACATCATAGTTGCTGCATAACTCATCAACAACGTCTACTCCATGTTTGGTTTTGTTGTTGGAAGCTTCCATTTCAGGCTTCTGTTTTGTTGCGGTTTCTCTATCAATATTTCCATCATGATGAAATGTTGACATCAGCGGTACTAGTTTGTTTTTCTTTGCCATATACAAGACCAATGTTACAAGGAAATTATAACATTTCATTTGGAATTTTTGCTTTGTTCCTGTCTACAGTTCCGGGGCTAATCAGCTTGTGCTCTGTTAGAAACTGATAAATCAATTGTTGAATGTCACATTTTGATTTGTTTGGGAGATTGGAGAAACAAGTCTGTTTACAACATCATTTGGATTATTACTATATGAATATGGACCTGATGGCTGAGTTTCAGGATAAATATCTAAATTGAAAGGATAAAAAACTTTACAAGGGCATAAATTTTTATGCCATATTTGGACCCATTGCTTTTTCATAAGTCTTTTACATTCCTATATTCACCATGAGAAATCTGTGCTAGGTACAGTAGACCTATGAATGCTTTCAGTTCAGTTAGTGAGGTATCTTAATAAATACACTTTTAAATATGCTGTTGGTCCATACAGAACTTTTTACGTGTCTTTCAGCTTTTGTCTGTTGCACAGTATTTGTAGTATTTTGTCTGTTATAATTTCCAACACTGAATGGCAGTGCTGACATTCTGTCCAATACATTTCATCCCTGCCAAGAGCCTCACTGGATTTTTGAACGTAGTTCAAACATTGGATTGTTCCATTTAGTTGTGTGGCCACAACATTTGAGTAGTCAAATATGTACTCACATGGCTGTTTTCTTCATCATCTGAATCAAGGAGGGCTGCATTCCCTGGGTCTGTATCAGTTGATTCTTGCTCCATTTTGCTGTCACGGGAACTTTGGCTCACACTGGTCAGTATCAAAGTCGTCATCACCATCATCATCATCATCATCACCCACCAACACCACTCTTCCGTTATGAAAGTTTGTATTTTATCATAATGGATTATCTTCATCATGCACACATGAGTAATCTGATGATTCCCTTTTGACTTCCTCTAAAACTTGAAAATCTGATTTTTCACGTGCCATTATATTGAATCTGACTATTTCTACCAGAAAAGTCACAAGAAAACTTTTTGTTTTAACAAATGCTGGAGTGGTGTGGGTCTCTTGGACCCTCTGTAATGCTCAGATAAACATTTGCAGAACCAGTAGATGGCGCATAAAGGTGGGTTCAAATCCCATTTTGACACTTTTGCACACATGCACACTCCTTGCCGTTCATCATACAAAGTGAATAAACACTTAGATTGCTTTTTGTATCCCTCAGGGGAAGGTACTGAGATGTTAGTTGGCTCCTGTAAAGCTAAAGTACAAATTTACAGGGGAAAAATAAAGGATGGATCAGCTGAATCCAGGCTTATGGCCTGAGAGGAAAAGGATGGCCGGGCCTCTTTCTTTACTGCTGATAAATGTTTGGTGAATGAAGTTCTTAATTTTTGTCCATCAGTCTCATTTTTGGAGGGAAATGGTTATATTTGGGATTTGTGAATTATGTTTTTAGTGTAAAGAAGTGTCGTAGTCATTTTCCTTATCGCTGGATACAATACCTGAAACCCACAACTTGAAAGAAGAGATAGTTATTTTGGGTCACATTTTGTAGAGGTTTTCAATGCTTAGTCTGCTGGCTCCGCAGCAGGCTGTCATGGCAGAGGGACATGGCAGAGAAGTTGCTCATGTCATGGTGGCCAGGAAGCAGAGAGTCAAGGGAGAAGCCATGAAGGGAGATCCTCTTCTCACAGGCCCATTTTCTAACAGCAAGTCCATTATAATGCCCCTTAATCCAGTCATTTCCCAAGAGCCCTTCCTATGAGTGTTAGTACTCTTGGGGTACATCTAGGTGGAAACCATCACATTCGCTCCTGCGGTCCAAAAGACTCAGGCACAGCCATTTACGTGCTATGCATTTAGTTCATCTCTCAGAGTTGCCAGAATTCTGACAGTGCCAGCATTGCTGAAAAGTCCCAAGTCCAAAGTTTTTGCTGAGATTTAAGGGGCTTTTGGCTGTGAACCCCTGTAAAAATAAAGAAAGAAGGTTAAATGCTGCTGGCTTATACTGGTACAGGGTAAGCATTCCCATTCCAAAAGAGAGGAACATAGAGCTTGAAACTAGTAGGACCAAAGCAAGCTTTAATCCATCAGGCCCCTCTGATTAAATCATTAAATCTTAGAGCTCTCTGTCCAGAACCAAGGGCACATGGTGGCAAGATACATACTTCAAAGCCATTCCCAACCCCCACAGCATTGCCAGTGGCTTTAGCCCTCAAGGCCTCTCTCAGGCTGACTGCTCATTCCTTGCAGCTTTCCCAGATATTTCACATTTCTGGCTTCTATTAACTTCTTGGGTCTCCGCTGCACTTTTAGCTTCATTCTTACAGCTTCACACACTCTGCTCTTAGGCATACACTGCCTGGCCTCCCAGGCTTTCTTCTGAAATCTAGGTAGAATCTTTCTTGGCCCCACGACTTTTGCATTGCTTGCCTATAAAATCAGCACCATGTAGATAGATGGTCTGCCGCCAACTGGAGCAGTAGCCAGGCCCCCTGTGAATCATGAATGCAGAGGCTTTGGAGCACATAGATGACTGAGTACTGTGACTCCAGTCCCAGGGATTCACTTCCCTAGATAGACATCCATTCTTGAGCAGGGTGCCTTGGGGCTTTCTCTTGTAATCAAAATCTTTTACTTTTGCACCTCTGAGGCTATGAAAGGTAAGATCTTGCTGGTTCTCTGGTGCTTTCAAGCCATCTTTTCTGTTGTCCTGTTGCATGTACTTCTTTTTAATTTTAATCTTTTCAGCAATCTTTCCTCTGCTCCATCTTTTCTGGCATTTCCTTTTTGAAAAAACTGAAAACTTTAAAAATGGGCTTCTTGTTTTTTATTTGCACACTTTCTGAAAGCAAGTAACCACGCTACAGCCTGAATGTTCAGCTGTCTTGAAATACTGAGATTGGTCTGCCATCCTTAATCACAGTCTCTCCCAGAGTCTCAGAACATGAGCAGAATGTAGACACATTTTCTGTTAGGGTAAAACACACATAATCTCAAATCCAGCTACCCATGGAGCATTTTTTCCCAGCTGCAGTCTCTAGAGCCTGGTCTTTGCCATCTACGTTTTTATCAGCATTCTGGTCTTTTAAGCTGCAACACAAATCTACCATCAAGCTCTGGCTCAGAGTATTTTAGGGTTTCTTTAGTCGGCATCTCTAGACATTTCCAAACCCCTCCTGTGAACCATTTCCAAAAGCTTCTGTGTCATATGGTCATGTAACATTAGCAATGACCCCAATTTTCTGGTATCAAAATCTTTTTTAGTCACTTTTCTTGTCACTCTAAATGGGATGTTAAAACTTGTCCTGTTATGAGACATTACCCACCAGGCCTGACATCTCTTGCTATTTTTCTCAATACAAACATGCCAAGTTCTAAGAAAGAAAGAAAGAGGAGTCAGAAATCCCTAGTTTCTAGTTAATAACTTAGTTTAAGGCTTTCCTGGAAAATTCTCACATTTTTTACATGTTTTTTCTCTCAGGGTCATTTTTATATTTCTTCATCTCTGGCCCTTTCAGCTTTTTCTGTGCTATTATTTTTCATGTTTATTGATTGCTTCCTGAAAGCAATCTCACATTTCATTGTAGTCAGCTAGATGGTACAAATTCATGGTTCAACTGTGTTAGGTTGTGAAAATGCAGTATTAGGAATTATAACTGAAAACTTGACTTGTGCCATTTTGGGGGACAATATTTCATTTCTATTTTTAGCTAAGGGAATAATGATCCTTTAACTCATCTTTTTTGGAAAATTAATTTTTCTCTGTTTCTGTGTCTTTGTATCTGATTTCTCTCATAATTACTGCAGAACACTATTATCAATATTAGAATATTATCAATGACAGAAAAGGACAATATGGGTGATATTGGAGTATTTATCTTGAAAATTGAGCTATAAAATAAGTGAATAGTATACTTTTAAATTCAGAGCTACTATCTTTTTGGTACTTCTTCATTGCTGTAAGCTGGTTTCATCTCTGGCATTGCTTGACATTTACACGTACACACAGCGTTGGGAAGTCAGACCATGTTTGTTACTCAGGCTTGTGTAGGTTCACCTGCATGTGTGTGTACGTTCACCCGCATTGGAGGACAGTGGTGGCTTAATAATGTTGGCCTTGCTCAGTATTCATGAAAGTAAAAGAGCACAAAGCTATCAACCAGACAAGCTGTTTATAAAAATCCCTTTGGAGAGCGGGAAACTACAGCTGGCAGCTTTCTTTGTAATGCAGTGTAAATGTGGACACAACAAGGGCCAGTAGTCAGAAAGCCATAAAAACACAACACAAAATTCTCCACGTTCAGTGGAGAGCTAACTGCTAGTAATGTGTGTTAACCCAATGCAAGAGTGCTTGCTTCGTATGTGCTCAATCCCAATACTGCAAAAACCCTCAAAAGACAAGGAAGACCTCACATTGAACACTGCATCCTCATGTTCTTACTGGGCCAGTGAAACCCAACCAAGACCCAAGCATCTCAAATGCTCAGTAGAGACCTGAGGTGATCCGCATTTGGTGTGGCTTTGAAAGGATATCCTACCTGATACGTGCCAGGTTCCTTCTGGCTGAGATCATCACCTAGAGCTCATGTGACAGAATGTAACAGGCATTCAAGAGTATGCACCCCTGGAGAAGCACTGCAGGACCCATAGGGAGCATGGCGCAGCCACCTTAGAAGCCATCTTATATGCTCCCAGTCTCCTGCGGGTCTCAAACTTTTTTTTTCTGTTGTTCCGCAAGCTTTGCTATTGAGATCCTTTTGAAATTGTGATGCTTAAATTTCCATTGACTGAATTCTAGAAGTGTGTCATGGGGGAAGGGATGAGGCGAGATGGGGTGGGATGGGGGAGGCTGGGTTTCAGTTCTTCTTTGTCTTTAAATATTCAGGTGGATCATTGTGTAATGTTTTCCTCCTGTTAAAGCTTCACTTTTTTACTTTTTCTCTTGCAGTGAGGACTTTATTTGAAGAGTACTGAGAGACTGAAAATTTACAAGCTATGAAGTTGCCTAAGGAATATTTTTATATATTTTATAGTTCCTGTGATGATGCCAGCGAGGGTGTGGACACAGCCTAAAAGGGAATATTGTTGCTGCACTGGATACAGAACTGTTTGCTTTGAAAAAAGTTTTAGTTTAAAAAAGTCTGGTGAAAAATTTGTTACATTTCTACAAAAGGAAAGAATTCATTTTTTTATCTTGTCAACCACCCCCAGTCACCACCTTTCCCAGTCGCCAAGCTCTGGTCTTGGTGTCCACTCTGCCGTCTTCCCCTTAGGACCACTATGTAATGCAGAGAGGAACTGTTTGTGTGCAGTGTGAGCTTTGCTGTGTGTGTGTGTGTGTGTGTGTGTGTTGCTATAACCCCAAAGCTTACATCCTATTTTTATATTTGTTGTAAGGTGATCTTCATACGTCATTTGGCTGTTACAAAAGATGAATCTTTTGTGGCAGAAAATCCCTGAAAATAATCTAATCTAGCACTGAGAAAGAGACCCCTTGAAGATCACAGAGTCAGATGGGGCTGGATGCTAGAACTTGGCATTCACTCCTGCTCCCATCACGCCGTTCCTTGGGTACTCACAAAATATTGAGGGAATTTTCTGTTTTGTTTTTTGGTTTAACTTGAGGTAATCAATTGGTTCTTTTACTCCATGGAATAAAGGGGAGAAATGGCTTAAATTCACTAAAAAAATATGACGAACTGAGCCCCAACAAAATAACCGTGTATCTCATGCCACACAGGTCCATGTGACCTCTGCATGTTTCCCTTGTGCTGCTGCTTTTCATCTCTTAACTCATGCTTGGTATTTAACCTTAGTGGCTTCTTTCCCTAAAGGCCTGGAAATATTCATTCTTTCTGACCCTCCCTCTGTGTCTCTCTGTCTTTCTCTGTGTCTGACTCTCCCTGTCTCTGTCCTCTGTCTCTTGTCTCTTTGTCTCTGTCTCTATCTCTGTATCTTTGTCTTTCTGTATCTCTTTCTGTCTCTCTGTCTTGGTTTCTCTGTCTGTCTTTGCCTCTGTCTCTACAGCTTTATACTTCATAAACGACCTGAAAGAACACAGAGGCAAAAGATAGTATTTTCGATAGATCTGGGTCAGGAAATCTCTAAGACTGGCCTCCTGCCTCCATGTCAGTGTTGGTAATGTACCTTGAATACTTATTTTATTTCAAAGAGAAAAAGCACCTTTCTCATTTGGCTCCTGAAAATATGATTTCCATAAAAATATAATTTAAAGTATTTACTATAAATACATGTTTTTAACTCTGTTTCTTGCATCAAACTAAAAATATGTAACCTTTTCAGTGAATGGTAGAGTCAGTTTCACGTGACTTCTTACCACTAATAAACAGCATCTATGCATAGCTTCATATACATAACTGAACAGAAGTCAGCATAGGAGTCAGTTTCATTGCAGTCCAGAAAGTCCCCGCCTGGGAATCTTAGGGGTGTGCATTAGTTTAAATAATATATGTGCTATTTAGGCCAGTTTTTCTTTAAAAATAAAAAAACCATAATTTTTTGCTTAAGATATTCATATACTCTGCCCTCTAAATGTTGAGGGATAAAATGTAAGATACTCTTCAGCTTTATTTTTTTAATTTTATTCAAGTCAGAGCACTTTTTATAGCAATACAACTACCAAGAGAATACTCAAAATATTTAAAACTGTATTTATACGAAGAGTACATTTTAAATATTTTCTCATACTTGAGCAGTTTTTGTCTGGCTGGCTTCCAAATATGCCAAAAGTTAAGCATTCGCTATTTTCAACACATAAGCTTTTTACTGGTTTGTACTATCTGATGAGAATTGTTAAGTGTTCCCAAAGCAACTGATGTTTACAGCTCATGTGTTTTTCCTCCTCCTCAGAAGGATCAGGGACCCACAATGAACTCACTGTACAAAACACTAATGACAGATACAACTTCTTGATGTAATAAATGCATTGGCTACCACCTTGATGTAAAAAATTTGTAAAGGAAATTTATCAGTGTCTTGAATGTCAAATGTATTTTTAACTGGTTTGTACTTTTACAACTTTTGTACTACCAAAGCAGAGTTAAAAATAAAAAACCTTAAACACAGTACATTGTTTTGTGTGATTCCTTCATTGGTTCCTTGTATACCGAAAATACCATTGCAACAAGATGGAGCTTAATCTTGCAGGGCCTGATTTCTTGTGTCTTGATTTAGAAAGTCATTGTTTGAAAGAAATTCATTGGATTTTCCCTCCTGCAATACCTCTACCCCAATAATTATTTTTTAAATTTGGAGATGATTTTGGTTAGATAGAAGAGTTGCAGAAACAACAGATTATGTATATCCTTTACTATGTTCCCCTTTTACATAACCATAAGGCAATTGATTAAAACAAAAGAAATTAGCATTGGTTCAGTGCTCCCTTCAGCAGCACATGTACTAAAATTGGAACAGTGGGTCAATACTGCTAACTAAAAATCAGCCTGCTTAGATCTCATCACTTGTTTTAACACCTCTTCAGCTCCAGGACTCCTGTTGCACTGGATTGTCTAGTGATCCCAGTCTCCTGTGATCTTTGGTTGTTGCCAGGACTGCTTTTCTGCTTCATGATTGTGACACTTTCTGGTACATGGCTCAGCTGTTTTGTAGAACGCCCTGCAACTTCGGCTTCCCTGTTGTTTTTTGTGACAGACTGAAGTTGCATTAGGGAAAGTTACCATAGGGCATGGCGTCCTTCCCATTGTATCATATCAGGGGAACTTGATGGTGACATGTGTCTGTCACCTAGTGATGTCCAGCAAGTGTCACTTTGGTAAATTTACTATTTTTTCCCTTTTGTAATTAATATTTGAGAGGACATACTTTATGGAGAGTAGACAAATATCCTATTTACACTTAAACTTTCAGTCAGAAGGCTTACTAGCTCTGATTTTCCTAGGGCTTCCATTAAAAAAGTGCCCAAAACTAGGTGACCTAAAACAAAAGTCCATTCTTTCACAGTTTAAGAGGCCACTGCCTGGAGTCCAGCCGTCTGCAGAGTTGGTTCCTTCTGGAGTCTCTGAGAGTGTGGTCCAAGCCTCCTCCTGACTTCTGGTGTCTGCCGGAAGTGCTTGGCGTTCTTGTTTTTCAGCTGCTTCACCTCCAGATATCCTCCTGTTTGCACATGGCCTCCTTCCTGTGGTATATCTCTGTCCTTTCCTGTCCTTAAAAGGGTATTCCTCATTGCATTTCAGGCCCATTGTAATCCAGTGTGGCTTACACTTTGCCAACCAGAGTATTTCCAAATAGGGCCACATTCATAGGTTCTTAAGAGTTAGGACTTTGATGGCAGCCTGTCTTTTGTTTAGATAGTTCAGCAGCCCATTGCACCATCTACTGGTGGACTTTGCCTGCAGTATGCATACTGTGATAGGATCTCTTTCAGGTCCCTGCCTCTGTCCTTTGATGTGACTTCATTCTTTTCCTTTTCATCCTGTTCCCCTTTCCCTTACCCTTTATTTTTGGCACCTCAAGATGCTCCAGGTTCATCTTTTTTTGTGTGTTCCTTCCCATAGCTCTGGAAGCAATGATAAATCCAGGGAAACTTAATCTCTTTTATTAGAGAACAATGTTCAAAAGTTAAAGATAAGAGATGTGTTCGTAGATACTGGGCATCTCAGCTTCTAGCCCTTCCTTGTGCACACACACACACACACACACCCAGGCATATGCACACATCTTCTGGTGTTTCTGTATCTTAAAAGCCCAAGACGTATTGATACCTTTGAGTCCAGTCTTGTTCCTTGGGATTCATTTTAACCTTGTTTTCCTTATTTATATTTTTTTCTCCTATGATAATAAAACCTGGCTCTTATTACCTACAATATTTTATTGTATGTGTTCAATCTAGTGTTATGGTTTAGATCTACAATGTCCCCCAAAAGTCTCATGCGTGTTGAAGGTGATTGGCTCTTGGGATTGCTATATTCATCAATTGATTTATCCAGTAATGAATTCTGTAGTTAATTTGCTTTTAGGAGAGGAAGAGGTAGGTAATTAGGGGCTAGTATTCTTGTCCCCAACTCCTCTCTCTGTCTCTTCTCTGTCTCTGTCTCTCTCTTTCTGACTGCCAATGGCTGAGCACATTTTCCTCTGCCATGCCCCTCAGCCTTTGGTCACTCCTGTTTTTGCCTTAGAGATAGTCAACTGTGGACTGGAACTGTGAACCAAAATAAACTACTTCAAGTTGTGTCTGGTATTTTGTCCCAGGAACAAGAAAGTTATTGACGTACATAGCCTACATGTAGCCTGAAATTATATTGCTTTGAGAAATATATTTACCAATCAGTACAGAGCAGATATACACATCTTTGTGTTTTTATCCTTCAGATATCCAGTCAAAAGTCTACTGATGTGACTAAGTACAACTCTCTTGTTACTGATCCTCTTCAGTAGAGTTACATGATTTCATAAAACAGAGTCATTTGTCACTGTCTGCAATACAACGTTTATATCATGTTTTTAAATGTATGTATAGCAAACTTCACTCTTTATGATGTCTCACTGAATTTTAATTTGGAAGCATGTGTGTGTGTGTGACTGGAAAAGCTGACATGACTTCTGCCCCATGATTTAGAACATAAGCACCAGTGAAGATGTTAGGAAGTCCTCATTTCTTTGTTGAAAGTAGTCAGCCGATCACTACTTGTCATCTGCTCAGTTCCTTGTGGGAGCAGGGAGCAATTGGCAATGTAGCAGAGGACACATGCTCACCAGCAGTGCTGACCTGGGGTATTGGGTCCCCTGCTGACACTGGCATGTTAATAGCTTGGGTGACTCTGTGGGGAGTTGTCCCTGGCCTTGCAGGGTCCACTGCTGCCAGCTCGCCCAGCTCTGTCTACATAGGCTGCTCTGCTCTAAGCCTGTACAGGGTCTCCTGCTCACACAACTGAATGTGGGGGCTTGAGTGGAGTCACACACCTTAGCAAGATGTCTAGGGTCCCAGTTGCCAGTTGTTGCATCCTCTGACCTTTGTTTCTGGTGGATCAGGTTGGTTTTTAACCTTTTCTTATTTTCCAGCACTGTTCTGCAGGATTGTTACCAGGTCTCCCTGGGCGTCCCTCATTGTGTCTCCAAGCTCCCGAAAGGACACGAGCTGCTTCTTTGTCTAGCAATGTTGGGCTGACAAGGTGGTGTTCTTGTTCACCTGGCTTAGCAGGTGTCTAAATGTCATCCACCTTGCACAAAGAGGCGCCTTGCCCCATCTGCTGGCCGAAAGTGAGACTGCAAGGAGATGGCTTCTTTGGCCATTTTTTGGTGATGCTTTTTTCAGGAGTGCTGAAAGTATCCTTGCTTTTTTTATACACAAATTCATTACAAAATTCTACCTGTAAGTGTGAAGTAATATTATTAGCTATTTCATGAGAATGAGATGTCAATTTTGGGCTTTTGGGGCCCAATTTCTGACCCTGTCAGGTTATCTTTATTGCTTGTTTCATTAGAAGCTTCAGTTTCTTACCTGGGGGCTGAGTTCCTGCAGTTCTGGAAAATGACTGCATCTTATCTCAGAGGAGGCTGCCTCCTGAATCTACATATGGAAGTGATGTGACTTCTGCAAGAAATCTCATCTCAGGGAAGTAGCCCAATGTTTGCTGTTGAATTTGAAACCCAGCTCTGCCACTCACTACTGTGATACTGAGAAGTCTGTCTTACCTTTGTGATCCTCAGTGTCTTCCTCTGCAAAATGACCTGTCTCATAAAGGTTTCAAAGACTGGAAAAAATTCGTTCTAAGTCACGGTGCCTGCCATAATCTCCACATCTGCCTTTAGAAGGTACCTCTACTGGAAGTTGTAGTCAGTGACTTACGTGTTGCTATAACAAAATACCTGGGACTAAGTACTTTTGAAGAAAAAGAGGTTTAATTTGGCCTGCAGTCTTAGAGACTGAAATGTCCAAGTTGGGAAAGCCACATCTGGTGACGTCTCCGTGCTGTGTCATATTAATGTGGCAAGGGGCATCCTATGGCAAGAGCGTGAACCAGAGTGGCAAGTGAGCTTGTGTGAAGTAGGAAAATAGCAGGAATGACCTTGTTTTATAACAACCAGGTGTTATGGTTGATACATTATGTCAATTTGAGCAGGTTAAAAATTTAACTGAGAAACTCAGCAGGGAGCCAGGGTTTTTATTTATAAATATCCTCATCCTGTGCAAGAGGAGCTCACAGAGATTTTGTGAGTGCTATAGGCTCTGGGCGAGTAGACTGTGTAAAATATAACGCAGGAGAAGAGGCTTGCGCTGGCTCCCTTTTTGCTCTGGCTGCTACACTAAAGTGTTGCGCCAGTGTCATGCCACCCTGCCTTTGAATCAGCAAGTTTGGGACTGAAACCTCCAAAAACTGTAAGATAAATAAACCTTTCCTTCCTTCATTTTGGGTGTCAGGTATTTTTTCCTAGCAATGAGAGAAAAGTAAACGTAATCAAGACACCAGGAAATTAATGTGCTCCCAGAAAACCCAATCTACTACTAAGAGAAACAGTCCTTTCTCAGGTGATTCAACAGTCTCTCAAGAAAGGGGCTAATCCATTTATGTGGACAGAGCCTCTCTGACCTAATAATCTCTTAATGCCGTACTACCTCTCAACCCTGTTACATTGTGTAATGGTTGATACATTGTGTCAGTTGGAGAAGTTTAGAAGTTTAATGAAGTGACTCAGCAGGAGACCAGCATCCTAACTTTATAAACATCCTCATCCTGTGCAAGAGGAGGGCAAGGAGACGGTGTAAGTGCTACACCCACCCTAGAGAGTGGTAACTCGCTTACAGTACAAGGGAGGAAAAGAAGATTTCTCTCCCCTCCTTTTGCTCTTGCTGTCTTTGGATGCCTTGAACTGTTGCCCCTCTGCCATGCCAACCTGCTTTGGAGCCAGCTGATTATGAACTGAAACTTCCACAAGCTGTGTGACAAATAAACCTTTCCTTCTTTCATTTTGGGTCTCAGGTATTTTGTCTCAGCAATGAGAGAAAAGTAACAAACATAGAATTTGGTACCAGTAGTGGGGTCATTGCTGTGGGGTCATACCTGACCATGTAGTTCAAGAATCTTTGGAAATGGCTTGTGGGAAGAGTTTGGAAAGGTTCAAAGATGTTGCAATTCTGGACTGCCTTGGGCTGTTTTGTATGTGTGAGTCTGGTCAGAACTCAAAAGACCAGAAAGCTAATAGAAATACTGCTGCTAAAGACCATGTTTGGGAAGAAGGACTGCACTTGGTGCTGGAATCCAGATGATGTGGGTTATGGCTTGGCAAAAAGTGTCTGCATTTTGCTCATGTCCAGAGATTTTGCCTAAGACTACAATTAAGGGTAGTGGACAAATCAATCTGGCAGAAGAAATTTCAAGACAGTCAAATTTTGAGACAGTGGAAAGCCTATTGTGGGGCTTTTAGCCAGATTTATGTTGAGAAGCAAGAGGAAAGAGCCCAGCAGTGTGATTTAAAATGTTGTGAATTTAGCCAGATAGGAAACTTCAATAAAGCTGTGGACTACAAAGAGCTGAGGAAGTTCTGATTTCTGAGAAGAAACAGGAGAATAAAAGACAGCATGAGGGAATCACAAGAAGCAGCAAGTCACCACCCTTTGCAGCCTTAAAACTGCAAAAGTGAAAGATTTGCTTTGGGAAGAAAGCTGTAGACACCATGTTTCAGAATGGCAGCGGCATAGAAAAATTTTTCCTCAGAATTGGATTCAGAGTGCCCAGTGATCCAGGCATTCAACTCCTAAAACCAAGAAAGAAGAAAGCCTGGCTACTGCTCCAGCTGGCAGCAGACCTTGGCTTCAGCCATGTGGTACTGGTTTTATGTGTATGCAGAATACAAGAGTTACAAGGTTAAGAAAACTTCCACTCTGATTTCTGAAGGTCTGAAAAGCCAGGTAGTGTGCCCTTGAGAAGGCAATGTTTGAAGTGGAGAGGGTGAAATCAAAGGTGTGGTGGAGACCTCAGAAATTTGGAGAAACCAGGTATGTGGATCATCTGAGGAAATCTGCAAGGAGGGAGCAGAGCAGGCATAAGAGAGAAGCTGTGTGAGCTCCAACCACCAGAAGTGCCATAGGGGCTGAGCCATGCAAGCTCTTTGGAGCTAACAATTTGCCACAGATTACCTTACATATTGCACAAGGAACTATAAGACTCAATGTTTGCCCGCTGAGTTTGGACTTACTTTATTCCCAATCCCTTGTATCCTCCTGTTTGAAACTTTTGGAATGAAAATGATTGTCTTGTGCTATTGAATGTTGGAAGTGTTTAACTTTGTTTTCATTTGTACAGGAGCTTGCAGCTAAAGAGGTTGTCTTATATCTCAGAGGAGACTTGGGACTTGGACTTTTCAGCATAAATGAAACTGTTGCTACCCGTGCCCCGCCCAGCAACTCCCGAGGAGCACACCACTGCCACCGTTCTGCCTGGCCAAGCCGAAAGTGTGCACAGTGCTCTCCAGCCCACAGGGAAGCTTTGATGCTTTGCTCCAAGGCTGGTAAGGCCCCACCCAACCACCCACATCACCGGAGGATGCACTAGGAGGTCCCTCTGGGCCTATCTGGGCCACACCCAGTGACTCCCTTGGTCTGCAGCTGCCTGCATTCCACATGGTGAGCCGAAAGTGCTTCTGGCCCACAGGAAAGCTTTGGAACTTTGCTTTGAGACTGGTAAGGCCCTGACTGCTACCCCAAGTGGCTGGAGCCATGGGGTAAGGTCTGCGTAAGGACCTCCACTCAACTTGGGAAACTCCCTGCAATAGGGATAGATATTCTCAACCCAAGAAACAACTGAGACCTTGCCTTTGGCTTCCTTAAGGGAATATAGGAAAATGACAAAACAAAAGACCAAATTGCAATCTCAAACCTCCAGCCCATCCCAAGCAAGTCTAGGAGACATGGACATGGACAAAAATGTAATCATACACCTGAAACTCCTGAAATGTTAGCAATTGAAGTAAAGAAACAACCCTGGGAAGCTATAAAAAAACTCAGATAAGGAAATAATCTCCCAGGCAAAAGAAGAAATGATAAATGTAATGAAAGAAATGCTGAACACATCTAAAGAAGACATAGTTAAAAAATTAGAGGAACAATGCAAAAATATGGAAACCTTTAATGAACAATATAAGAAACAAACAGAATTCATGAAACAGATTCAAAGAGATATACAGGAAATCAAATATTCCATTGAAAGTTGGCAAAACTGCCTCAATGAAAGTGAGACTTTCAGACCTTGAAGACAAGATTGCAGCCAGTGAACAGGAAAGGAGAGATCTTTTAAAAATAACAAGGAATCAAGGAATAACAATTTAACAGCTGCAAGATGATGCAAAGAAAAACAACATAAGATTGATAAGTATAAACGAAAAAGAAGGTGACAACACAAATGATAACAAGAAGATATTTACAGAAGTAATAGTTGAAAATTTCCCGAACATGAGAATGGAAACTGACGTACAGATCAGTGAATCATATAGAGCTACAAATAGCCATAACAAAATAAAACCACACCCAGGCATATAATAATCAACATCCCAGAAATCCAACATAAGAACAGACTATTGAAAGTTGTTAGAGAGAAGAGACAGATCACCTATAAAGGAAAGCCTAGCAGAATCACAGCAGACTTCTCAATACAAACAAGTCAAGAAGAGCATGGAGCGACGTATTTTAGATCCTAAAGAAAAATGACTTCCAATCCAGACTGATGTATCCTGCAAAATGGTACTTTAAAATGGATGGAGAAATAAAATACTTCCATGACAAAGAACAGCTGAAGAACTTCATGACCACCAAAACAACCCTGCAAAGAATACTGAAAGACATCCTAGAAATACATAGGAAAAAAACCACTAAGCAAGCAAACAATTAAACAGAGTGGAAAGGTAAAGAATCAACAGCAGAAAGATAACATGTCAAAAGTAAACCAATATATATCAGTTATAACCATTAATGTAAATGGCCTCAATTCACCAATTAAAAGAAATGGACTAGCAGAATGGATCAAGAAACAATATCCAACCATACACTGTATACAAGAAACTCATCTAACCCAAAAGGAAACTCATAGGCTGAAAGTCGAAGAAGAGTCAAAGGATGGAAAACAGGAACTGATCTAACCCAAAAGGAAACTCATAGACTGAAAGTCAAAGGAAAGTCAAAGGATAGAAAACAGAACACTTCTCCATTTATTCACAAGTTTGATTCATTTCTGTTATTTCTTTGCTGATTTTTTGTTTGGCTGATCTCTTTGTGACAATGGGGTGTAAAGATCCTCCATTATAACTGTATTACTGTTTATTTAAGATTTGTCTTACATAGTTGGGTGCTCTCATATTTGGTACATATATATTTATGATTGTAATCTTTTCCTTTTCAAGTTTTTCCCTAACAAGTATGTAGTGACCTTCTTTATCTCTTTTGATCTTTCTTGGCTTTAAGTTCACATTTTCTGCATACAGAATAGCTACCCTTTCTTTTTTCTGGGTTCTTGTTGTATGGAATATTATTTTCCATCTTTTGACTTTTAGTCTATGAATTTCTTTTTGAGTTAAATGTGTTTCTTGTACACAGCACATTGTTAGATTTTGTTTCTTAATCCATTCTGCCAGTCTGTTTCTTTTTATTGGTGAGTTGAGACCATTTACATTGATGGATATAACTGATATGTACTGACTTATCTCTGTCATATTATCTTTTGGTTGTTTTCTACTTTTTCTGTTTCATTTTTTCCCTGCTTAGTGTTTTCCTTCTGCTGTTTTTCTTGGGATTGTAGTTATCTTTGTCTCTTTCTAAAGTATCTTTCAGTACTTTAGTGTTGTTTGGTGGTCATGAATTTCTTCAGTTATTCTTTGTCATGGAAACATCTTATTTCTCCATCAATTTTCAAAGGTAATTTTTCAGGGTACATCAATCTGCTTTCTTTCAGAACCTGAAATACTTCATTTCAACCTCTTCTTGACTTGAAGGTTTGTGCTGAGAATATGCTGTGCTTCTCATAGACTTTCCTTCGTAAGTGGTCTGTTTCTTTTCTCTGACAGTTCTTAGTATTCTGTTCTTGTGCTGAGTTTATGATATCCTAATTATTATATGTCTAGGTGAAGATTTATTTTGGTTATGGATAATGGGGTTCTGTATGTCTCACTTATCTGTATACCAGATTTTTCTCCCATGTTTGGAAAACTTTCTGCTATCATTTCTGTGAATAGTCTTCTTACGTCATTTGTGTTGGCCTGATTTTTCATTGACACCTGTCAGTCTTATATTGTGTCTCTTTGCATCATCTTGCAGCTTTCAAATTGCTGTTTCCTGGTTCCTTGTTATTTTTAAGAGATCTTTTCTTTTATGATCATAAACTTTCATCCTGCCTTCAAGGT
Source organism: Dolichotis patagonum (assembly GCA_004027295.1). Classification (NCBI taxonomy): domain Eukaryota; kingdom Metazoa; phylum Chordata; class Mammalia; order Rodentia; family Caviidae; genus Dolichotis; species Dolichotis patagonum. Next base: position 195,468 of record PVJX010000893.1, read on the forward strand.
CTGAGAGCCTATTCAATGGCTTTATTCAATGCCTTCAAGGTCTGAGAGCCTATTCAATGGCTTTATTCAGCTTTATTCAATGGTTTTGTCACCTTTGAATGGAATTTTTAATTTCTTGAATATGCCTTTGAATCTGCTTCGTGCATTCTAATTCTGTCTTAATATTGTTCATTCCAGGTTTCCATCATTTTCTTATGTTCCTCTATTTATTATGTAGATCTTTAAATACACACAGTATTTTTGTCATATTATTTGCATTTTTTTTCACCTGCGAGAGTATTTCTGATCTGATTCCCTCTATAGATTCATGGAGTTGTTTCTTTACTTCAGTTGCTATCATCTTAGAAAGTTCAGTTGTGCACTTTCTAGTGTCTTCCATTTCAATGTCTTCTGGGTTTGTTCTTGGTGGGCTGGAGGAATGAGACTGCATCTTGCTCTTTTGTTTTGTCATTTTCCTCTGGGACCTGTGTGGTTGGCCATCCACCCTATTGATGGATTGCACTGGAATGCCACGCTGGGCAAAGCTTCAATACATTGATATCTCTGTGGCTACTCAGGGTACACCCCCAAACTATGGTGCCAAAGCCTTGTGCTCTGTGACTTGTAAGGCTGGCCAGGTGCTCTCCTGATAAACTATGCTGGGTTGCACTGGGACACTGGGCTGGGAAGAGCTTAGATCCTCTGCAGCTTGCAGGGACACACCCCTAGAGTGTGTCACTGGGGTCTAGCACCTGGCTGGTTCTAGAGTTCAGATCCTCTGGGACCCAGGTGGTTAGCAAGGATGCACCCTCAGAGTGTGTTGTCAGGGCTTAGTGCCTGGCTGGGTGGAGTTCAGAGCCTCGGGATCATGGCTAGCCTGGTCACATCTGTGGTGTATGATGCTGGCAGGGCCTTACTCCTGGGTAGGCAGAGTTTGAAACCTCCGAGACCCACACAGCTAGCTGGGATGAACCCCTAAACTATGGCTCTGAGGCCTTGTGCTCTGATGGACATTGCTCAAATTCTGCAAGTTCCATCAGCTAGGCTGGTTGCTCCCTGCTGGGCAGCTCTAGGGCTCTGAGCTGAGCTGGAATTGGTACCTCTGTGACCTGTGAGGCTGACCAGGCATTCCTCTGATGGATTGCACTGGGATGCTGGGCTCGGCAGAGCTCGGAACATCCATGCAGCTACCAAGGATGCACTCCCAGAGTCTGCTGTGTAAAAGCTTTTAAATTTAATTTTAGCCTATTTGTTGATTCTTGGCACTATGTCATGTTCAACCAGTTTGCCAGTTTGTAGCAGAAAATTTGGTAAGAATTTGAGGGATTACATTCAATTTTGCATTGAGGTCCACTCTTATTAGCTAAGATGTTGATTAATCTGCCAGGACCAAGGAAATCTCCCAAAGACTAGCATCACGGCCTGACTCTTTGGGACCGGGAACCTCCCGGACCCACAGAGAGGCCTGGGCTGTTTGGATTGGGAACTTTATGGAGACTGGCATCTCAGCCAGGTCTGTTTGGGATTGGGAACTTTGCAGAAACCAGCATTTTGGCCTGACTCTTTGGGGCCTGTAGGCCCACCCTTCACTCACAGGGAACCTCCTGGAGACCTGCCTGGGACAAAGTACAGTGGCCTGGCCTGCCTGAGATTCCACAGGCTCCGGGTTGACCACGCCCAGCATCCGCCTTACAACTTAGGGAGCCAGGAGCCCACAGAGGGGAGTTAGGACCCTGTGAGGAAGCCAAGAGCCTGTGGGGGAGCCACTGCCCCTCCAGGAACTGAGGGTGCAAGAGGTAATTCACCACACATGCAGAGAAAGCTTTGGAACACTGCTCAAAGCAAGGAAATATAGAAAAATGACAAAAGGAAAGACCAAAAGGC